>CAIGRL010226054.1:0-13812 GCA_903798325.1 Fraxinus xanthoxyloides
ACACCAATCAAATTCTCGGCTATTAGAAATCCTTTCTATCCATCTAACTTTCATACACATATATACACACACACACACACACACACACACACACACAAGTGATCTCTTTTGTATTATCAAAAATCAAAGGTTGAATAGGCAGAATCCAACAACTATGCAATTCCTGTCCTTGTTTTATTCAATATATCTCCAACAAGCTTTATCTCCTTTTTCCATCATAACATCCCAAACACTATCCCAAAAAAATATCAAGTAATTTCAAGGGCTCAAGATATTGTAACACCTTCAAAAATATTGAAAAAAACCTTCAAAATCGTGAGCTAAACTCACCTATTTAGAAGTTCAATTTTCAGTTTCTTGATTCTGTTTCTTTCTCTTTCACTTAGGGTCACTTGGAAATAACTTGAAAGGCTAAATACCATAGTAGAAGGTATATATAGAGTCTTAAAAGGGGTTGGGGTCGTGACTCTTGCTTAGGAATTAATAAAATGTTGTAGGTAGCCATATTTAACTTCTCACTTTCCTTATTTGGATACATACATATATATATATATATATATATATATATATAATGTCACATGAACATCATATTATCGTATTGTGATCATGTCATTTCATGCCTATGTCCCAAATATATTAAAGACTTAGTTAGGGTTTAGAGCAACCGCAATTAATTGAAATAAAAGCAAGTAACTTTATCGATAATGCTTTCGCCCCTTTCAATATCACATTCGTTTATTACCTCAATATCCAACATTTCAATTAACCTAAATTTCTACCATAGCTCAATGTAAGATTCACCACCTAGGTCAGGAGGTCGAAGACTAATGCCATATACAGATCTTAAACTTCAATAACCCAATGCACTATTATAAGAGAGAGTAATTTCAAACTGTTGATGCAAATGCAATGGAAATATAAATAGCAAGTAATACATGAATCATATTGGCCAAGTGTGTAAAGTGAAGTTTAGGGTATTACATAGTATTTTTTTTAAGACACAAATCACATAAAAGCAATTAAATAACTAAGCAATTAGAGAATTAATGTTTCACTGAAACTTAAACTAAACATTGTCCTCGAAGTGAAATTGAAGATAAAGAATGAGGAAGACTTTCTTGAGTGAATATATTAATTGTCTTAATTGCTATCGAGTCATGGTGAAACAGTGGTTGATTGATGGATGTGATTGATGTTAATTCTAGTTTCGTCCCCGAACTTGAGTATCAACCTACGAGAAGAGTAAACTCATTAACAAACTATAAAATATAAGCTAATAGCAAAATAATTGAAATAGAGGGAAAGAGCTTGGGTTGCCTCCCATGTTGCCTTTTTTTAATGTCGTTAACTTGACATTGTCAGAATGCCTTAGGTTGGATTTCAAGAGGCATTTCGTCCATGTTTTGAAACATGAATTCATTCTTACCCTTCAGCTTTAAACACTAAAAAAAATATTTTGATTTTAATGTGTAGTCAATTCAACTATTTGGCTAGCAAGCGATGACATTTGAGCTGCAAGAGTTGTAATGGGATCCACCTCATAGAGACCAACAACTTTCTTTGAACTTGAACACTCACTAGGTCATTGTTAACTGTTGGTGGCTATTTCATCTAATAAGGAATAAGCAGCATCTACAGTTTTTTATAACAAAGTACCACCTAAAGCAGCATCAACTATTGTCCGTGTCTGACCATTCAACCCATTGTAGAATATCTCAATCTGTATCCAATTTGATAACCATGCCGAGGACATCTTCTAAGTAACTCTTTGAATCTCTCCAGGACCTCGTAAAATGGTTTAAAGTTACTTTGTCTGAATTGTCCAATCTCACTTCGCAATTGAAATGACTTAGACGGGTGGAGAATTTAGTAAGGAAGTTCTGAGAAAATCCCCCACGAGTAGTGATAGATCCATATGTTAATGATGGAACCATACTTTTGCTTTATCCCTCAAGGAGGAGGAAAACAAACTCAGTTTGATTGCATTTTCAATAACGTCGTTCATCTTTATGGTATCATAAATCTCCTGAAAAGAAGCCAGATGAGCATTAGGATCATCTTTTGGAGATTTCTAAAACAAAATATGTTGTACCATGTTGATTAATTATGGCTTCAGTTCAAAGTTGTTTACAATTATTATCGGAGTGCAGTATAGGTGTAGTTGTCATTGACAACTGGTTTGAGATTATCCCCAATAGCACGTTGTTTAGCTGCCTGTTCTGCCATTACTTCGAGTTCATTCCTTCTTATACCCCTTAAAAACATAAAAGTCCTTTCGATCTCAAGATCAACGGGAAGTAGTTTGGAACTCCTCGATATTCGCATAAACAACTGAAAACGAAGGCAACCAAACTAATAAAGATTAAAGAAATCTAAGTTAAAACAAGAGCTATTTAGTAATAATTTAATAAAATCAAATAAATCAAACCCCGACAACAACACCAAAAGTTTGTTTCACATTTTCTATACTGCAATTATACCACAAGCGTATGATGTTAAGTTTTGTAATATAACTATGAAGTTAGGATGTGATTGAAATTTCTATTCTTAATAAGTACTAAATGAAATAACCCTTATTATTTCTAGACAATTGAATTTTAAAATAAATGTTTTTACGTAAATCCATCGGGAATGTTTGGCTAATTCAATGATTTTAATGCAACTTTTAAGGATTAATCAATATATTAAGAGCCTGGGGTTATAATTTCATCTAATTATCAGCCATGTTTCTCAATTATACAGTAATTTCTAATTAATTTTCCCAAGTTCAAAAGTAAGAACCCTAATGTAATTTTACTCCGTCTCTCGAGTATCAAGTAAAAACTATTCATAGAATTCAATTCCAATATCTCTATTCCAAATTAAAATCAAAGAATTATTAGATTTTATGGTTCTTATGTAGAACTACTTCAAAGGAAGTATACTTCCTCTCGAAATATACAATTTCCTAAAATGTATTATTCTAAGATGATGTCCAAGGTTCCTCTCTCGAGTGATGAAACTTAAACAATCAAATCAATCAATTAATGGTTAGTTATTTGTAAGTATTAAATACAAATAAACTTATTGAATCTCAAGTGAGATTACGTCAAACCATAGATATAGGAATTAGTTCGTGATGGATGAAAAGGAAACTGTCAAAATGAAAACCATATAGAGTGGTATTTATGCCCTATTGAAGTCCTTTAATGAGTTGGAGTGGAGTTGGGATTTTAACAGATGAATTAGATGCAAACCCAAGTTGAACCCATATTAGACGTCTGAGTGTTACGATTTTGGGTCAAACTAATGTCTGGTCACTTATACATGGCACCGGGGCCCACTTTCGGGAAAGAAATCAGCAATGTAGTGCCTAAGCACTAAGGGACATCTCCTAGGTGCTCGTCCAACTTCATTTGCATTGTACGAGTTTCAGTATTGCTATTATAACTTTCTATTTCAATATCCAATTGAAGCGATTCAGAGTGCGTTGAAAAGATAACTCAAAAAGCTACAATTGTTCCAAGTGTCTTCTTTTTGAGAAAGATACGCAATCAAGCTGTTCAAGCAAGCGGATCATAAAAAAACCACTTCTCTTGTGTGTCCTCATTCTCATAGGAATATGCACCAGGGAAAGTGGCAAGGGCTTTGACTAGTGCAAACCCAAACACTGCTCCTATGCAATCAAAGAAAGAAGAAATGTAATCCATCGTAACATTCTAAAGGCTAACTCCAAAAGCAATCACCGTAAATTTGCTAATTTAAACGTTTACTATGCCAAATGGGTTTTAATTTTCGGCTAAAAATTTGGAACAACTCAATCAAGCCGTTCAAGCAAGCGGTTCGTTGAAAAACCACTTCTCTTGTGTGTCCTCATTCTCATAGGAATATGCACCAGGGAAAGTGGCAAGGGCTTTGACTAGTGCAAACCCAAACACTGCTCCTATGCAATCAAAGAAAGAAGAAATGTAATCCATCGTAACATTCTAAAGGCTAACTCCAAAAGCAATCACCGTAAATTTGCTAATTTAAACGTTTACTATGCCAAATGGGTTTTAATTTTCGGCTAAAAATTTGGAACATACTTCTGCAGTTGAAAATTGATTCGCGAAAAATTTTGATCATATTTTACTCATTTTTTTACATCTAGTTACTTCTGATTGACTCTTAGAAATCTTCAATTATTATTTTGTGGTTCGAATCAACTATTGAAAGTTGCAATTAAGTCCTTAAACTTTGGATTTCACTATTGTTTTGTTGTTATTGTTTTACTTCTTCAATTTAACTTTTAATCATCGAGTTTCACCAAATCAATATCAAATTTTCCTTAATTCATTCAAACATCACTCTTTTCTCCAAATTTTGCACCATTCACATCAATTCACCTAGAAAACAATACGAAAACACAAATTATAATGTTATAAAACTTTAAGAATCAAACAAAATATCAAGATTAAGTAGAATTAATATGATAAAGTGAAACATACTTATCATTTGTGTGGTCAAGTTTTATAACATCAATTTCTAAGGGTGTGTTTGGGATGCAAACAGGTCTTGCCAAGAATGGAAATGGGAAAATGGTTACTGTTCATTGTTTTTTTATATTTAAAAAAAAAATCCGTATTTCACTTAAAATCTTCGGGAGGACATAACTTCTTTATCCTAAGGCCAAAATTTATGTTATTTCTATAGTTGGAAAGGTCCCAAGAAGATCTATCTATCCATACTAAATATGCATCATGAAACTTAATGTACAAGATTATCATGCAATGAAGTTTTTGTTTTCTAAAGTAGGTTTGTTGACATATGGTTGATTATAACCTTAAAGTTTTGATAATAACAAAAAATTTAATCTTATAAGGATTGATGCTCCTTTTTGTAAGTCACCATGGGTCATATTGAGATCCTGTAAAGCTCAATAGTGTGGGTCATATTAATGTCCCGTTAAAGATTAATAGTGGGTCATATTGAGGTCTCATAAAGTTCAATATTATATAAGGATTAGTGCTCCTTGTTTGTAAGTCATCGAAAGCGTTGTAAAAAGTTGGATTGCACCATAAGTCAATCAATATAATAAAAATGTCTTGCTCGTGCTGGAAAGCTTTGTGTTTATGACTTAAATTGGTCTATTCAGTCTTTACTTGCTTAAATTTAGATTAATTATTCTAAAATTTTAAAAATCAATTCACCTCATCTCTTTTTTTAGTGGAAGGAAGGCGGTATCTTCAAAATTTTATTAATATGTCCTCAATTGTAATGGAGGAATACCGTAGTTACAAATGAATTCAACAAATCAATGAATGGGGAAATACTACTTCCCTTACAGTGAAAGTAAAGAATAATAGGAAAGTAGTAAGAAGGAAGTACTACATCCCTTACAAAAAGCACAAGTGTGAGCAAAATTAAAAGTAAAAGCAAAATACAAATACTTAAACTCTAGTGCTGGACAAACTATATCTGTCAATCTGAACAAGCGCCCTGATATATCGTGATAGGTCGGCTGGTCCATATTCCTAGTATCTACGATGATGTCAACTCTCGGTAGCAAGTGCATCTGCAACTTAGTTCCCCTCTCTGTAGATGTGAGAAACCATATCTCTATCAAAGGAAACAATATCTGCAATCTGTTTGAGTATCCCCTGGATAGGCCACAGTCCGCCCCTATGGTGATGCAGTGAATGGCCACAGTCGAGTCCTTGATTAGTTATTCTTGAGCTATCAATGCTCAATTTTTCTCCCAAAATACAAATCCAAATAACATGAAATTTTATAGACATTTTCTACATGATATCACAAATATATGTTAATTTATATGGAGTACAACAAAAATCGCTAGAGCTTAAGCTTGAAGGAAAAACCAAAATCATGCTTTTTGATCATTATAAACCATTTACAGCATGTATTTAAGCAAGAAAATGACCTACTTAAGCCCCAATATCAATGTAAATAGTACTTGCATGCATTATAATGAGTTTTGAGTTGTAGAACTTAATTGAAAATTTCAAAGCGAGCTTGAATCGCTTGCCTTTGCTTGTTTGCCATTATGCCTTGTATTTGCTTCTTGGTCTGAAATTCAATCACAAAGTAAAGAATTTGATAGCCACAACGTAAATGCCACGAATTCATTTGATACTAGTGTTGTGGAAATTGTATATGGGAGTTATGGATTGTGGAAGGATGAATCTCAACTTCCTCAACTTCTTCATCCGATGCTATTCCCATGTAATTTGGGTCAGGTTAGACAGATATAGTCCAAAATTAAAAAGAAGAACAAAATGTCAATTAATTTCGCGAAAGTTCTTCAGAAGTTCGTAGCCAACTTGCTTTTGACATTCTTCCCTTGTTCGGGTTTTGAAAAGTGATATTTAAACATCTGGATTTGTGGAATTTCCACAATAAAAAATCAACCAAACCCAATCCATATCTAGCTCTAATCGTTATCAAGCAAAAACTTCTATTTATTTTAAAACTTGTTGTGTAGTTTTTTTTTTTTTTTTTTTTACAGTACATTTCGGCATTTCCTTAGGTGTTGAGTAAGTTCAATTTATAGCTACGTTTTTTACACATGGATGGTGTGGAGACATGGTCTAGAGTAAGAAAAATAATGCTCCCCTTCATTTTAGTATGATCAATGGAAAACAAATAACACAACCAAATGATATTGTTCAAAAATCAAAAGCCAAGCATCGAAATGAGTTTTGAACATGTTTCAATATGTTAGAAACTCTAGGATATGGGCAAAACACTAAAATGGCGCGACTAAAGCAAAAGACAAAAATACACATAACATAAAAGTGCTATTTATGATTTTGAAATCCGTTAAAGATAATGATTAACATTTAATATTTGTGATTACCCTTGTATTAGCTGACTGGTCATAGGTTCAAATTCTACCTGGAAAGAATTTGGATAGCTTTTCTGATTCCAGACCCATGGGTCCTTCATCTTAGATCCATAAGTAAGAGGGTGAAGTTTGCCCTTATGAATAACTTGATGCATCATCTCTCTTCGATCATTTGAGCGAAATGCCACAAAAGAAATGGGTTCTTGAACCCTTTCACGTTCATGTTATGTCGAGGTATTGTAAAGAAAAATAACAAAATTCAATCTAATTTATCATAATCGATTAGTTAAAATGTTGGTTAACCCAATAAGTACCAATATGGAAATGGGGGTTGATGCCATTTTCCAGCAGCAAATGTGCCCTTTCCCATTCTTTGGGAGGTTTTCTTAGTCAAAATTTTCATTTATTTCTTCTTTTGTCGCCATGATTTTGCTTAATTTTCTCAAAAAAATAAAAAATTCAGAGGAATCTAGCATTGGGCTTCAGTGGCCTTAAGATCGTCCAGCCCAAAAATGAAGGTATTCATGAGGCTCAAGATATTTACAGAG
Organism: Fraxinus xanthoxyloides; assembly: GCA_903798325.1. Taxonomy (NCBI): domain Eukaryota; kingdom Viridiplantae; phylum Streptophyta; class Magnoliopsida; order Lamiales; family Oleaceae; genus Fraxinus; species Fraxinus xanthoxyloides. The sequence goes on from CAIGRL010226054.1 coordinate 7,372, forward strand.
CCCAACGCCCAGTCCAGTCCAGCCATTACCCAACTCACGGTCAAAATTCGGTTCTGAATTGAACGATGGAAAAAATTTCTTCTCAGCTATCTGTTCGACTATTCTCGTGATCTCTATGGCTTAAATCAAACCATAAACATTCGGCAATCCGCTCTCGACATTGAGTGTTCCCCTGCGAAATTTTCAATCTCGAAATGCCAGGTATTTTACTCTTTTTAATTATCTATATTTACGGTTATATATGTATCTATCTGTATGTTATGTATGTATTTCGTTTGACAAAGAGATTCCAATTTCCAGGTTAGCTTTCTTTTATCGTTTTCTAGTCAGTGCCTTAATGGGTTGTCTGTTGGCCAGTATTTCTAATGGGGAAAAATTTGCGGGGAAGTATTTGTAATAAGGAAAACTAATTAATCTCTTCTTTGGAGTATTATTCTCATTGTAGGACTGTATGGTAGTTTAAAAATCTCATAAACTCTTGTTATAAGCTGTGAGCTAGGGTTCAATTATATGAATAGGTCACTGAACTTTGCCTACTAGTAACTCATTTCAAAATGTAACTCATGGTTACTAATCTTTGCCACTTGTTGTCCATCCATCACTGAGATTGACTCGCTTTGATGGAAATTCCAACTTGGCTTGCATAATTCCAATGTGACAACTTTCACTTTCCATATTATAAAACCCTTCCAAAACACAGCTTCCATTTGTGTTTGATTTTGCTGGTCAAGACAAGGGGAGGTGATGGTGAGACTGGAAGAGGAGGGTGGCAAACCCTGCAAATGTTGCGAATTTGAGGGTTCAATCATCACGTTCATCCAATTAGTTGATGGCTGCATGGAGGTTTTTGGGGGAGATGACGATGGAGTTTAATTTTCTGCGATTTTTGGATGAATATTAGAGATCCAATTCACCTTGGATCTCTTTTGATTTTATTTATTTATTTATTTTTGAATTTGGGGGTTTTAACATTTTGCAAAATGAAAGTTGTATTTTTTAAGGATTTAATTCGTGGATTGGGAAAGTGAGTGGAATTTTGTTGACCTAGCAACATTTGATGGCGAAAACCTGCCACTTTGACATTCCGTGAGCCATATTAGCCTTTCCGTCAAAGCAAATAGATGGAATCCTTCTCAATGATGGATGTATAATTTGTTGCAAAGATTAGTGACCATCGAGTTATATTTTCAAGATTAGTGAGTTAGTAGTAAATAGTAATTGGGGGCAAAATTCAGTCACGAATAATATAATTTAACCGTGAAAGCAAAATTGTAAATAGTGTTAAAATGATGACTTAATTGAGTTTTTCTATTGCTCCCTCCAATTTGAAATGGATCTCGAGATACTTAACAAGAGAATTATCTTCACGTGCATTTTAACAAGGGAAATAGTGTGATTTATGCATTAAGAGATTGTTCTGCCTTTGGATTTAGATCACAGTTTTGGTTCATCTGTTTGAATTGCTGGGTTATGGAGAAGTTTTAATTAAATAGAAGGTTATTCTCGAAGTCTTGCAACTGTTAACCACTTATTCTTTGAATGCGAATTCAGAGCAACCTGGGACCAAATCTTATGCAAATTTGGCTTGCGGAATAGATCTATGCTTGGACTCAGGCCCTTAACTGACCTTGTGCTTATTTGCATGGTGGCATTTACATGGAAATATCCAAGTCTCTCATTTATATATGGTGTTTATCATGTGTGGCTGGAAAGAAATAATCGAATTTTCAGAAACTCAAGAATATTAGCTCAGCTTATTATTTTTTTTATAAATGAACTAAAATTAGAGATGGGTTATAATGAAATTTTCGTGGAATGAAGGGTATGATAATGTCCAGAGTCTCACTCATTATTTAAGGATATATCTTAATGTCCACTTGCTAATGTCTCAATTCGGATGCTGAGGAAGTAGAGAAAAAAACTCAAAAAAAAAGTTTGTAACTTCAAAATTTCCCATGAAAATTTAAAAGCATGTCCGTGAGCTGCCAATGTAGAATGCCAAGATTCACCATCCAACAATGTTACAGTTTATGGTGTCAATACCTGAACACTGTTCTACACTAGGGAACTCGATGTCACGTCTGCAGTATTTCTAATAATATAGTTAAAAGAGATAGCTACTTTCATTGTCTCTTGGACTAAATTATGTTATCTAAGCTTTAGTTATTGGTACAAGAAAAGAGAGTGAGGAATTCTTCTAAATATCGTTTCAATCTAACCCAAAAATAGTGGTTGAGTGGTGTGTTTGCTAATGATGTAATCATCAATAAGTATTAAGCCATAATTATAGACTGTGTTTTGTATTACTTTGTGTCTATAAGCGTGATCATCACGATCAATAAGTAGAGATCCTGTGGCTCCATTTATTTCTCTGCTTTGGTAAAAAATCTGATGTCCATTAGCTACTGTTTGAACTTCAAATTATACGCTTTCATCCGTCTGGTGCATAATGCACTGATGAGCTCATAACGTGGCAGGAAAGTATATATTTCCCTCCACATTTTGTTGTTCTTATTTTACTTTCCAAAAGAATTGGATAGCACAGTAAATGCATGGCCATCTTACCTATTTACATCATTGTTTCAGAATTACCCCTTAGTGGAGACAAATTACAGTGTTATTATGCATTTATGCAATTAAATTTTGTTCATGTTAAAATAAGGAGGTAATATTAGGAACTTTCAAAACTATTGTGATATTAGGGAACTGTGTTACCAACCAAACAACGTTCATCACAGTATAAGGTCAGGATAGGCCTGGCCATAATCATTTCACAGGTGTGAAGCTATAAGACCACTTCTCCCTAGGTCTCGCCCAGGTAAGTCAAACCTTTAAACTTGCGATGAGAACTTAACTTGGCAAATCCAACAAGTCGAACCAGTTTACTTGGAATTATTTGGATCGTTGCAAGTACCAAGCGGTCAAAGATATAACAAACACTCAAGTACCCTATCTCCTTAAAGGAAAACAAACAAATATCATTTTACCACGTTGTTGTATAAGGAAGGCGCCATGTGGCAAAACAGTTAGAGAGCTTGTGAGAAAGGTGATTTAGAGAATCATGTGAAAGTAACAACCATGCCAATAAATAAACGCCGGGTGTGATAGAACTATCTAGAATCAAAATCTATTTTGAGCATGTGCTCCATAATGGTAAAAAGACAAAAAAGCCCGTTGTAAAATCCCAAAGAATGAGTGATATTAGAAGCCTTAGCTAAATTCTCACTCTTTATCCTCCAGTTCTTGACAGCAATCACCGTAGAGTAGCTCTCTAAGTACTTTGGTGATTTGACAAGGAGGTAGCAAGAGATTCGTTGGCTTAGATTTTTGGGGTCAACAGAATTATAAGAACAATTTCGGAACTAACAAATTTTTACCCACAAAGAAAATGTGATGGAGGGAGTACGATGATGTCAGAATACCCAATATACCGGTTGATTCCGTTATTTTGACTCTTAGATGTTGTGGCAAATTCATATAATTAATTTATTAACCTGTCACTGATAAGAATACAATATTTTTCCTTTCAGAAACCATCTAATGCTTACATTTGTGTTGTTCACATTGCAGTAAATGAAGAGCCCATGTTATCAAACAATGGGCCTTCGACTCTCCAGCTACCACTTTCCCAGCAAAAGCGCTTGCACTGGTGGCTCTTACTGGTTCTTAACATAATTTTTCTTCTTGTTGGTCAAGCTGCTGCTGTTCTATTGGGAAGATTTTATTACGACAAAGGTGGAAATAGTACATGGATGGCCACTCTTGTTCAAACAGCTGCTTTCCCTATCCTTTTCATCCCATATTTTTTTCTTCAATCATCAGATGAATCTTCAAGTGTGTCAAACCCGCCTTCTACTATTACCCTATCAGTAATCTATATTGTCATTGGAGGCCTCATTGCTGGAGACAACATGCTGTATTCTGTTGGACTATTATACTTATCTGCCTCTACTTATTCTCTCATTTGCGCTACACAGTTAGCCTTCAATGCTATCTCCTCTTACTTCATCAATCACCAAAAGTTCACTGCTTTAATTTTTAATTCTGTAGTTATTCTTTCATTATCCGCTTCTCTCATTGCAGTTAATGATGATTCGAATGAACCTTCAGGAGTCACTAAGGGTAAATATATCGTGGGGATCGTAACCACTCTTGCAGCTTCTGCTATGTACTCTGTTTTGCTCTCTCTCATGCAGCTCACATTCCAGAAGGTTCTAAAGAAGGAAACATTTTCCGTGGTTTTGGAAATGCAAATTTATACATCAGTTGTGGCTACTTGTGTTTCCATTATAGGCCTTTTCGCAAGCGGCGAATGGAAGACTTTAAGGGGGGAAATGGATGGTTTCGCCACTGGAAAACTTTCTTACGTCATGACTTTGGTTTGGACAGCCGTGGCATGGCAACTTTGTTCTGTTGGTGTTGTAGGTTTGATCTTTGTAGTCTCTTCTCTCTTCTCCAACGTTATTAGTACTCTTTCCTTGGCCGTTACTCCTATTGCGTCTCTTATCGTCTTCCATGACAAGATGAATGGTGTGAAAATAATTGCAATGCTGATGTCATTTTGGGGTTTCACCTCTTATATATATCAGAACTATCTTGATGATATTAAGGCAAGGAAATCAAAAGCTGATGCTAAAGATGCCTCTACCAGTTCTTGTTGCTGATAATTTTGATTGGCAGGTCGAGTTGATCCAAAAGTCCTTGTGTTATAGAATTATATTCTTTTCTCTCATCGTCAATGCCTGCTCCTTTGGTTATATATCTTCTACATAAGATTATGTTATTTTTATCGTCTCCTGCTGAAAGTTATTTTCTTGCAGCAGAACATAGAGATATATGAATCAGGCGAAAGTCTAAAATTCAATAGAAAGCTTATTTTTAATGAGTGCTTATAGTTTTGTGCCTCTTTTCCTTTCACTTCATTGGATCTTTTAGATCATGTACTTTAATATTCTCGGTTCGAGTCTTTCTCGACCCATTTATTGAAATTATGCAAGGGTTAGGCTTTGATTGGAAAATAAACTGTATTGAAGAATACAATTCAAAAGATATGCTCATGATCCTTTCAAATGGCTCAAACTTTTAGACGAAGTGGTTCGATGCATATAAATAGTTAGTTAATGTTTTGGTTTCATGTTAAGAATAAGATGTTTTGTGGACTCGTTATCTTGATACTTTTTCAATACTTATAGTGCATGTTAGCCACGCAGTTCTAGATCAGGTTGAAAAATGTTACATATACAAATTGAATATTTTTTTTTTTACCCTTATTTACTTGTATAGAGTTTTATCTATTCCCCTATTACTAGCATCTTTGATGTGCTAGAGTGGATAATACTCCACAGAAAAATGAAGTTTATCTTTAATCCAACATAATGCCGATCCACATGGTTTGAAACTAAAGGTGTGATTGATGGATATTATTGAAAAAATGATGTATTTAAATAGTGATATGATAAGAAATATGTGGTTAGAAAATAAGAAAAAAGTTATTGACGTCATGAAAAATATTTTTTTATTGAAGAATGTGTGGTTGAAAATGAATTTTGAAAGAATGTGTGTCGAACAGGAGCTAAACAATATTTATTGAGCATATATAGCAATAAAGAATATAAATGAAATAAAAAACACTAAAACGATTGGATTGATCGCTTCCGCTTCATTTGAAGCAAACGCAAATCTACTAATTGAACCTTTGTTTAGTTTTGTTAAAAATTCAATTTTTTGTAGATTTTGATAGATGTTGGTGAAATGTGTTGATGAAAAGTTGTGAGTCTCATAAAATGTGTGATTTGAATTAATTGTTGATTTTAACTTAAATTTTATAAAATCTTTTTTTTAGCTAAACCAAACTTGGACGAAATTTTCAACATCAAAGAGTATCCAAAATTTTGAAATCATTATTTAGTACTACAAAATACAAATGAAAAATAAGCAATGAGGCTCGAAGCCTTAGTGGGAAATTTTTTTTTTTGTTTTAATTAATTTTCAAATTAAATTAACTAAAAGAAGTTTAAACCAACGAGGCTCTAACAATTGTATGTGAAAGTTAAATACGCAAAAATGATCACGCTTAAGTTTTCGGCTTATTAAGTTATAATTTAATATTGGGATCGATTAGTTTACTAAAAGTTGGCCAAAGTGGGATGTGACACAGACACTATGCACAAGTTTGAGCAATTTTTTAGTGACTTTGCGTGTCTAAACTAATTGTTGAGGACATGAGACAAATCACCAACTGATCATAATTAAAACTTTACTTTGAAGAATCACCCAATTGTTCAATATAAATATTCGAATGATATTCGCATTATATTTTTTGATAGACCAAACTTTACATAATTACATGTTAGGTTAAGTTTGAAAGTTATTGTTTTATTAAAGAATTAATTTTTAATACCTAAGTTTTGTCGGTAAAAAAAGTAACTTTAAAAATTATGT
>CAIGRL010226057.1:0-13425 GCA_903798325.1 Fraxinus xanthoxyloides
TACGAAAAAATAATAAATATTTTTGTGGAGTAGTAGAGCTTCATTTTTTTTTCCAACAAAATGTATCATTCAACAGTGATTTGATCTCATTTCAACTACACACTTTTCAATAAAATAATATTACATGCAAATCCAAAACATTTCCTTATTTTTTAATCACAGATCCTCCATTATAATACTATTACAAAATGCATTTTTTGAAAGAAAAAATGGGGCTCAAACATGTTAAAAGATAAAGAGTATATTAGAATACTTAAAAAAACTTACTTCATAAATTTAAATATACTCTCTAAATTGTTAAATATACTTTTCAAAAAGAATCTCTTAATGATACTCAAATTGTGTCAAGTTTGACCCATGGACCCAAACTTGTGCACATTAACCCCATCTTAAAACACAGGGAAAACGGCAATAAACATCCCCAACCTATCGATCAAACATGTCCTCATTCCCTTTTGAGTTATGCTATGGGTATATAGCCCATAACATAAAGGTGTCCATAATGGACAATCAGACGCCCTCATGTGTTAGGGGGGCCTCCATGTGTTAGGGGGCTTCCATGTGTTCATTATGGACACCATTATGAGAATTGTTATGTAAAAATAGTATTTATCTTCCCTTTTTTTGGGCGATGACCTCCCTAAGGATTCTAACCTATAGGTTTAAATAAGTAGTTAGCCATCGCCCCTGCAAGCATCTATTAGGAAGTTGTGCATGATAGAGCTACTAGAATGTAGATAAAGTGAAGTTGAGAAAAAGATGAAGGTAAGAATGAATACAAGGATTTTTCCCTACTTTCTTGTCCTCCGATTTCAATTTTTAGGTAAATTAGGGCTGCATTCTCGAATCTTTCAGGTAGTGTGAAAATGGCTTTCCAACATTCGGAAGTGATGTTCTAACTCCCTAACCTTTATAACAAGGTGAGATTGAGTTTCTACTTAACAGGATCTGTTAGTTTCACAAAGTTAATATTTTTGTTAAATGACTAGTATACCCTTAATCTAAAGAAAAATTGATTGAAGAAAGAGGAAAAGAACAATTAGACTTCTTCCCAGCCAACCACCACTGGCACCACCAGCGCTAGCTAACCACGGGTCCAAAAAAAAAAAATCCTTTTCTGCTACATGATAAAAGATCACAAAAATTCCAAAATTTGGTAAAACCAAATCAATTTTATTAGGCACATATTTTCGTTTGGTCCGACATCTAGATTCATCATAAATGTGCAATGAGGGGAAAATATGATTAGAGATTATTCAAAAAATTTAATAAAATTCACCCTCTCCATTCTGTTCTACTTCAAAAAAAAAAAAAAAAAATTTGGGTTTACAAGTGAAATTGTTGATGCTACTAATGCAAATTTTGTTTAATTTCATTAGACATTCATGGTAAGGGTATAATAGTCATTTTGAATATAACAGTGTTAGGTTTGACCATCTTGTTTTATTTTTCTTATAGACAGACTTAATTTTCAATTTGAATTCCAACTTGAAGAGCAAAAAATAAATGATTGATACGTACTAATTTTTACTTCGTGTCATTATAAAATAATTGAATTCCAACTTGTAGAGAGAAAAGTAAGTGATGGATAAGTACTAATTTCTATATTGTGTTATAAAATCATTGACTTTTCAATCCTACACACGAAGAGAAAAAGAAAAAGAAGTGAGTGATAAGTGTATTTTGTATACTTATTTGGACTTTTAAGTTAGAGTATTAATTGATTATTTTGATGAATTGTGACTTAATTCTATATGTATTGTGTTTATTAGGTATAAATAAATATAAATGGCAGAATTGAAGAAAATTGTGAAAAAAAAGGCTCAATTGCAAGAAAATCAAAATTTGGGGACCAAAATGCATATATTAAATTTGTTTCGAGCCTCACGACGAATATTCAAGAGTGTTATGGTTCAATTGGATGAGAAAATATAATCAAAGTACTCCCACACATCTTTTTCTTACAGAAAAAATTATGCTCTAGATTTTCAAAATTATATTGAGATACATTTTTGATATAGCAAACATTTGACTAAAAAAACGATTCCTCTGGAAGAATTTTTGATATAGCAAACATTTGACATAGCAAGCCGCCTTTGCAAGCAGCTAGAAATAGTTGTCTGCAAAGGCATATAAAGGGCCTTTATATTAAGAAAGAAAAAACAAAATTAAAACCCAAGTTGAAGTTGGCTTGGCCTGCTAAGCACGGGTTGAGACTCATTTTTTTGGTCGGGCTTTAATTAAATTGAGCCTATGAGCGAAAATTCTTAATCCCATATTACTTGCTCCAAAAATCAAGTTTACATCCTAACAGCGACAAGCACGTTCCCTTGAAATATACATTCTTTTGGTAGCCATTATCCAAAGCATATATTTGATAGTTATCTCTTTTCCAACTATTAATCATTTTCTTGAAGCTGACACAAACATCCTTCAACTGGAGTTTTGGTTACTCAAAACCTTGTCATTCACTGCCTTCTCAGGCTTAACCCCGACTTAAAAGAAATTGACACCATTGTTGTGGAACTCCAATAACCTGTATGAACCTTTATGATCAAGTTATTGATTATGACATCACTTCCAATTGGATGCACATACTAAGCTACAAATCTAATACTTTTAATTCAAGTGCAAGAAAAATTTTACTCTCTAAATTTGACAACGTTCGTTATATATAGAGAATCTTGAAGATGTTCTGCAGTATGATTGAAAATATATATGCACGAGGTAGAATGGATAAAATTCAGCATGATTGAGGTATAATGTTGCCTACTGGCCAAAGCATTCAAACCTGAAGCATGCAGCCCTTTGTTCAACTTTCTAACAATGTACAGTTCAGATGAGCATTACTTGCCTACATTTGTTATCATGAAATTCTGGAGGAGAAATTAATTCTAATAAAAGTTTGTCTTTATTAATCACTCGATTATGTAGAATGTGAGTAATTTAACCAATTATAAGCTTAATTGCGAGAGGTTATTATTGCGTGTCAATTTTCGGTATCATCAACGATTATATAGTCTACTTAATTGAAAGCTGAGAAACTCAAGAACGAAGAGACAATGACAATTATCTCGATTATAATAGAAATATTAGTACATTCAGATGAGACTGAACCAGTCGATATCTCGACTTATTCGATAGTGCACCATTATTCTCATTTACTCACTCTTTATAGAAATTTGAAATGAGGGACTCGAAAATCATTAACATTTGGGCTGAGGAACCCCACAAGTGGAAGCAATTTTCTTTGCATTTGGAGAGTTAACGAACTTCTTTAAATTGGGGTTCTTGAGATACTGGCAAAGGCAAGGCTGCTGCTCCTTGATCTTACTGCAGCACAGTTTCGACGGTGGAGTTCCCGACGAGATGGCGGACATGCAAGGGCTGAGTGCAGTTGGGGTGCATGTTGCAGCCTCTGAAACTTGTGCTCCACAAACCAGAAGCACTAGTACCATTGCACACATTGCAATTTTAGATACCTGCATTTTTCTATCTTAAACTTGTGGAATTAGTGCGAAAGGTATGAAGAAAGAGTTGCTAATGCTTTTGTGGTTGAGTGATCGGTTCTATTTATAGAGAGGTAGAGGAAATGTAAAGGAATTTATGCGTTGTGTTGGCTGGTAGGTGAGCCACAATTTTTCTACAGGGTTACATTTTATTGTTAATGGGCCACTGGGGTAAGACTAACTCTGCTGCTCTCTTCACAGTAGATCTTTTAAACCGTCTGTGATATCTTGTTGATCATTACATTAAAAAGTTTTAGTCTTTGTTTGGCTATTGTTTATAATCGATCAAATCACTTTCATCTATATATTTCATAAAATTCATAAGTATTACTTATTTACTATTCATTGTATGTCTGATAAGTTGGGCTTTTCGCCACTCAATGTGAACGAGGCTTATCTTACGATAATTCTGGTGGGACTCTCGACCCAAAAATTGGGTGTTGATATGATTTAACCCACATCAAATAGGGCAAAAAAAGACAAAAATAAAATGAATTGAAATCTTGAAGAAGTTTTTTGAAATTGAGAAATCGTGGCCCCACGAAAAAATTATTGGAAAAGAAATACGACTATTTAAAAATTTAGGGACGGTACTCTTTGAAGGCGAGAATTAATTGAACTGATTGATGGCAAAGATTATTTTAAATTCGACTTTTTGGTATAAAATCTCTCATAATATAAAACTCGTTCGATCGTAAAAGAGTTAAAATATTTTCATTTCACTTGTAGCTTTCTCATTCATTTTTTTCCTCTTAAAATCATAAAAATATTTCCACTAAGTAATATTTATAAATTTACCTTCATAAAAACGGGTGGGTTTCTCTAGTAAATATTAGTACTCCCAACAAACCTAATTTCAGAACCACTTATAAGCAGTGACATATTCGATTTATTAAACCGAGATGATGTAAATAATATTTTGTTTTTGCATTAGATACTATCAAAAAATTAAATAAAAATCACATTGTGGCGATATTGCTAGGGGTGTCAACGAGTCGAGTCGATTCGACTCACGAGCCGAAACTTGAGGCTCGGGCTCAACTCGAGTAAAAATGGTTCGAGTTATTTTATTTTTATTTTTGTCCAAACCGAGCTTTTGCTCAGCCAAAACAACTCGAGCTACACACTACCTGAGTTTTTTTTTTAAAAAAAATCTTCTTTTTTTAAGGTCCGGCACGTCACGGGTCTAAAATATCTCGTAACACGAGCCACACGGGATAACTCAGGCTCAGGTCAACGCCCCAAAATAGGACTCGTCCAGAGCCTTGAGTTAGGTCGGCTCAGGCTTTTCCGGGGCCAAACCACAGGCCGTCCGAACCGGCGAGCAAAATTGACACCCTTGAAGCATATTTAGTCCTTACTTGATTTTGATATTTTGAAATCACTTTTGTTAAACTTATTTTCAATCATACATTTATGTAAATCTGTAATTTTTTCTTACTTTTTAAAATACGCATTCATTAAAAAATTATTTTCTCACAGAGTGAAAATATCAAATCAAAGGAGGGCTTAATTTTTATGATTGTACACAATGTGAAAGCATTATAATGTCAAATGTGCCCTCTGATGCACACACATGTGATTGGACCGACAAATTGTCATTTTATATTTTTATTGTGCATGTGAATGCTATGCCTTTCGGTGGAGTACTTTTTGCATTAATTCTCCTGTATGGTTTGGCAATATGTCACTCATTAGTTTGATCAGTGTATTTGGAATTTAGGAAACATGGCACTATTGGATTTTAGTCTGTTATTTGAGCACTATCTTAGTTTCCCAATTATTAAAAATAAGTCGATTCTTAGCTCCTATTTAATATACATTAAAATTTTCATTTACATTCTATTTTATTTCAACTACATATTTTTCAATGAATTAATATTTTTCATCACATCAATAACTTTTCATTCTTTTTCAACGACACATTTTCCATCAAACTAATATTTCAGAATACGTTTTTCTAAAATAATGTGGCTCAAACACACCCTTAAACTTTGAATACAAGAATCCAACTAAATTTTCATCGAATGTTTGAGCCCCATTCTTTCTCCTTTTTTCCTATTCATTTTTTTACGGTACTCATTTTCAATCACATTCTCTAAATAAAATAATATTACACACAAATCTAAAAAATATCATTATTTTTCAACCACACATTCTCCCATCAATCACTATTAAAAACTAATTCTTCCTAAAAAACGGGGGCCAAAACCCACTGAATTGTCACTCATCTCTCGTAGAAATGTGAATCACTTCTAATTTTGATCACCAACGAAAGTTAGAAAATAAAATAAAATATCTTAATAATGTTTTAACACGGAAAGATCAAGTCACGATTTGACGTAGACTTTGATAATTTCGGTATTTTTAAATCGATTGTGCAACTATAATGATAGTCGAAGGACTAAAGGTTGTGGAAAAAGTGGTGCAGATTTTTGTACAATCATTATGATCCTTGTCACCAAATGTGATTGATTGTTACTAATCAATGAAATGGTGAAACTATTAAAAGATAAATTTAGTGGGTGGGTGTTGTTCTATTCTTATGGTCAAGGAAATGCCGAATTCTTTGAACAATTCGAATATCAAAATGAATGATTCGATGAGTAATGATACTCATTTTTCATGTTTTCAATGGTTCCCTCTTCAAATGAAGTATATCGTATAATTTTGACCTCTATGATTTGTTTAAGCATCCACATGAATGATCCGATGAGTAACGATACTCATTTTCCACATTTTCCATGGTTCCCTCTTCAAATGAAGTATATCGTATAATTTTGACCTCTATGATTTGTTTTTGCATCGGCATGATCAAGTTTGGAGCTTGATTCTACTATGATTTGTAAGAGAATCGAGATTCCATCCCCAAATGTTGAACATATCAGATGGAGTAGTCTAATCACTTATAAAAATCTATCATTTACTCTATATTTAACAGATGTGAAACTTTATTTACACATTTCAAACATCTTTCGTACCAATGTTAGAATCGCATCGAGTTCTACTAAGTGAAAATCGCCATTTCACGATAATTAGGTCAGGTTAAAGCTCCCTTATAAGAAACAAAGGACTCATCTAATCATATACTTGTATTTGACGAAAGAGAAAGGATCGTAAGCTGAAAAAGAACAAGATCTTTGAGTGACTTTGTTCTTTCAACCGCTAATTCCAACGAACCCAAGTAAAAAACAGTCGATATAATCTCGAATGGGAAATTCAGCAAGCATGTTTATTAATATTAATGCTATAACCTCCTTTTCCACAAAAACAACATTGTAATTTCGTCATCATATTAAGGAAGAGTGATATCTGAAGGCCAACTACCAAATTTATGGTGGCGATGTTGGTCCATTAAGAATTCGTGTCAAAAATTGTCACTAATGTCTGCCAAAATAAAAACATGAGAATCATCAAATTTGTTCCATGTTGACTGCCCTTGTAGAGGAATATTTCACAAGAAAGCAAGGTCGTTTAACTAATCATGTAAATTTGGTGTTTCAAGCAACTATAAGAGGCCGTATACTACTTGGGGTGCTAAATCGTAAACAAGATTTCTCGTCCTACAAATTCAATCAAGGTTGTCACTTTCGAAAATATAGTCAAAGAGAGATGGTGCGAGAATGGAAAGAATTGATAGATGCGGATGGACGTGCCAGTTTTGGCATCGATGTTTTTCAAATTCTTTGTGTAGTTTTCGGTACCTTTTTCATTATATTATTAGTGATCACAACATGCGCAGATGGTGCATTACCGCGAGACAAAGATGCAGCTGCAGATTCGGGTGTTTATGAGAGCACTTGCGAAGCCGGCTGTGGTGCAGCTTGTGGTGGTAACTAGCACCAACCTCGTCCACCATCAGTCACTCCTTATGAATCCTCAGCATCTACAATTGAGAAGAATTCATCCATCTTTACAGAAAAAAGGAACTAGTTAATTCTGTGTAGCGAAAAAAAAAGCCAATGAGCCCTTTCGACATAGTTAACTGTTTAGTTCATCCAATAGCTGTTTCAACTTGTCCCTTCATATTTAAATGCAAACATGCCCTGAATGTGGTAAATGAGCAACTTCTATGGGTTAATGACTAAACATGTCACTACTATAGCCATTCCACAAATGAGAAAAAAACCCAACATCGGTGTTACTGAACTAGTGTAATGTAGTGTCAAACATGTTGCGCTCCGAGATCTTTAGTGAATTTAGAGAGAGATGACGGTGTATGTAGCCAAAGAATTTTAGCAAAGTTTATTTAAGCTGGAGTACTTGTGATACAGAGTTCTACCATTATGATAAAATGGATGATACACGACGCGAGATTCAAGGGGATCTTTTCCGCTCCTTATAGAACGATGTAATAGGACACGACCAAGAGAAAATAGTGCAAGAAAAAATCAGACGAAATTAAATGTGGTTAACACTTGACACAACCAATTCAACCCTCTTGTAGGTTTTTAAGGAGACCCTGTTTCTTCTGCGTTGATGTTTTCCTTGATGACATACCTACTATACAAAACGTGAAGGCATCTGTTTCATGTTAGATGAAACATTATTTTTATGTTAATAAATGATATTCTGGTAAAAGAAGAAGAGCTTATTTAGGCACCTGTTCTTCACAGGAACAGGAATCTAGGAAAGTATATGCCGTTTACTTGCTACATAATCTGTGTCGACGTCTGAAAACGATGAGTACTCGGCATATATCCTTTTATCTGGTCTGCAGCAAGGCCTGTGCATTGCCTTCACAGTCAAACAGCGCCCTTTCTTGCAAGACGTTTTGACACAACACCATGCCATAGACAATGGACAGCACAAACATAAGAGGCATGCGCAGGCGAATTCTGTTACTTTGTTACAGCAATTCGACTTGTCTCCAAAGTCTCCCGAAACATAATCCGACAGCACTGGAGCATGAGGAGGAGGGTGAGAAATTCTTGAATAAAAGCAACAACTAGAATGCTTTTTCGGCATGCTAGATTTGTAGGTTTAGAACAAAAGCCCTTGTATGCATGAGGGAGATATATGAATGGGATTTCCTGAGGTATGATGAAAATTTTAATATTTAATGCTGATACTTATGGTTGGATTTATGAGCATATAGCATTGTTATTACATTTTAAAGTTCACCTTAGAAAAGGAGTGTTGAAGTGTAGTTTTTGGACATTAGTAACTTTTTGTATTTTAAAGGCTGAATTCAAATATTTCCGAAGGGGAGGAATTGCATTCCCTTGGCTTTACAGGTTCTTTTAAAGATGCTCATCTTTCTAAAATATTCTCCAGAAGTGCTTCTATTCAAATAGAAAATCACCTTTTCTAAAGCATTTTCTCACAAGCATTGAATGATTCCACTTATTTTGCTAATCAATTTGAATAATTATTCATACACATAATGAAATCCTCCCACATCAAGGTATAAAAAAGAGGCTCCAAAGCACTCTAGTAGGTGTTGTCGAACTCAATAATCGAGTTTTGTTTTGTAGATATTGGTAAATAGATAGGAGCATTTTGTCGATTGCAAGCTTTTACCAGATTTTGACGTCGACAGACCTAAAAGTTGCTAACAATATAGTAGGAATTTCAAAAGCATGGGGGGAAATCTTATTCTTGAAATATTACATTCTTCAAATTAGAAAACAAAACTCATTTGTACATTATCCATTTTATCGTGTCACGTTATCCCCATCAAGAATCTAGCTCAGATATCATGTGAGGCAAAGAGAAGGTATCAAGGATGTAGATGGACCATGATATCTTAAAACAGTCCACGTAGTCTTATTCTAGCATATTGCCATTTAATTTTCACATGTTTACCAGTCTAATCAGAGAATATATTGACAACCCATCGAGTTATATTCTGCTCAAAAATTCGACAAGTAAAAATCAGGGGTTAACATTCTATTTATTGTTATAATCCTCAATGATACCAATTGGTCTCGAGATTTCTCAACCAAGTCAGATGGATGGATGGATTGAATCAAAGGAAGAACACAAAACATGATCTTTTCTAAAAGATTAGAACTACCCGTCTTCAGTTATGTTATAACTGAAGCAAAAATTTCAAGTTAAAATGCAATTGCAAAATCTGTAACTATAGCATCCACAATCATAACTTCACTATATCAATAACATTTTTGCATAATGCATATGACGAACTAGTTTCCATCAGATCAATGCCTATACAGAACAAGAAGATATGAACTGTAAACTGAGTTCTCGGTTTTGGCAGTTCCGCCAAATAGGCTCAGTTGCAGTCCTAGCCTTATGTTATAGTTCTTCAATGCTACATGGACTCGTCATCACTTCATGGCAACTGGCAGGCACTGGTACTATTTCTGGACTTATATTTACCAAGCATTTCAGCAACAGTCCTACAACGACAATGATTCCCAGGCCAGATGACATCCCCGTAAACAGCCATTTCAATAATGTCAAGCTCCTTGCCTGAAATGCTAACGAGAAAACTTCTCTTAAAATATTGCCCTAGCAAGAAAATAGAAACATACCCGCAAGTAGTGCAGCAAGTTTCCAGTGTCATCAGGACTTTTTAAGCTTGCTTACTATATAATGGAATGACTCTGTCGTTCAGCAGACCTTTAAGCTCCGGGTTTGGTATCATGTGATCCACCCAAATCCCCAATATAAAATAATAATAATAATAATAAGGAAAAGAACACAAACCCCCTCCTGCAGCAAAAGACAAAGAATGGGTGTAAGCTCTCGTCATTCACATGTAGGAGCTTAGATAGCAAATCCTGTGTTAGGACGTTGAATTGGAACCAACTGAAATGATGAACATTTCTTTACAGTATGTCCCTGAATACCACAAATGTAACATTGATAGGGACATCGTGAAGGCCGATTACCACGAGATGGAGCACCATTGTTGGGATTTCGTACATTGGTATTAGGCGATGAACGCCAGCCTGTGTTGCCATTATTGGATGAAGAAAATGGGCGCCAATTGTTGTTGAAATTTTGGGGATTTGAGTTTTAGTTTGTCCTATTCATTAGATTGGCAGTGACCGGAAAATTCACTTCAAATTCGGTTTTTGCTTGAAGAGATGCTTCAAAAGTTTAACAGTTTTTCATGAAGTTCATCAAATGTAATGGAGTTGTCACGAGCTTGAACAGCACGAACAAGTTCTTTATAGTCCTCTCCTAGTCCATCTAAAATCTTCTTCGTAAGATCATCTTCATCCATTGGTGCTCCAAGTATAGCTAGTTCATCTGGAAGGGCTTTAACCGATTGAAGAAAATCAGTAATGTTCAGAGTACCTTTAGTGGAATTTTTGATAAGATTTGATGCGTCCTCGAGATGGTTTTGCATAGATGTTGGCAAGAATAACCCATGCCTCTTGAGAAGTTTTGGCTCTAGCAACAAAAGGAATGATGGTAGGAGATAGAGATACAAAGAGAGCATTGAGAATCAGTTGATCTTGGCAAACCCACATGTTGTGAGCTGGGTTCAGTGATGTAGTGTCATTTGTAGTCTCGGTCTTCGATGGACAAGGATTGGACCCATCAATGTAACCAAAGAGATCATACCCGATAAAAAGTGTTTCGAACTGTAGTTTCCATGAAACATAATTGTTGGAAGTGAGTTTAAGAGGGACTTGCCTAAACCTAAGGAAGAAGTTATACTAACAACTTACAGTTAGAAGCTCATTAGCAAATAATTTCAAAAATTAAATTCAAATTACAGTTAATAGTCTCGCTTGGTATTACCAACCTGTCAAATTATCCAAATAGGAGATTGAAGTAGAAGTGTTAATACTTGTATGATTCTTGGCATGAAATAGCCTAATTCGACTCAACTCTGAGGGCGGGTCACACCATGGCAACAATTATCGTGGATGAGATAAGCCTAAATCAAGCTTTCAACAGGTAGAACCACTTAGTATTTAATATGAACACCTCTAAAATAACCGCAATCCATTGCAGGTTGTGCTTTACATGAGCCTGTGTCAATTTTATTCCAATTTTAATCCTTATCTACAACATTCACCTTCACCCCATCCCACCCCTTACCCGAGTCCCTACCATCCCCTCCATTTACCACGAAACTTAACGCTAACAACCATTTTGAAGCAACCCAAGCCAAACATAGAGATCCCCGTTAAATTAATAAGCAATCATGAACAGGGTTGTCTCTGCTTCACCGGATCCTAACTCGTTAGAAGAATCAAAGCCCTCGGTCGTCTAAAGCATTAAACTAATCCAAACGAATGCATGTAAAGTAAATGTACGACAGGACAAAGATAAGTGTCTTCAGTTTCCAAAACATAACATTAGATCCCCATTGAAGCATAATATAATGGTAGATAAGTTTAAAACCAGTAAAATCCATAGCATACCAAGATGCCAGACACACAAGGTTTGTCTAAGAATCCACAGACCCTTACGCAGTCGCCAAACAAACTTGGGATAACGGGGTTGAAAATATAAAAGATAGTAAAACAGTACTACAAGATATATTTTGGGGGACATTTTAACAACGGTTTGCAGAACAAAAGCCAACTACTTGGGGCCAATATCCTTGAGACCACATATCTGCTCTTCTCCCATTGCAGACATCACACTCACGACCAGGTCCTTCCCCTCAGCAAAACCGTCCTTGATCTGCACTCATTATAAGTTGACAAACAACCAATTATTATATGTCAAGTACAAATTGGCCGTCACAAAAAAGGTAAACATTGACAAAACTGACGGCAAGTGTCGGCACATGCTTTTAATTTTAAAGATGCAACTCACCACGAATCTCTTCCCATTTCAAATCAACAGCTAAATAGAAAGGTAGTCATTACATGAGAACTAAGGAGACAAAAAAATAAATAAGGTAAATCATTGAATTTTCGTTGGCAGTCTTTCAGCCCCATGTGAAGGTTTTCCTAACAATCCGATCATTTTCACGGCACAACTAATGAAAATATTTTTACATAGCAAAACAAAAATTACAGTAGACATATAACCCGCAATCTTGTTCCATCCATGGCGCACATATATCACAAACAAAATACACTTTCCTTGACACGTGGGTCAAGAACAAGTTGGCGGACATTTCTTCTCTTTTTCATGTAGGGTATAATAACAAGCAGGCCAATTTATACTATTGAGTTGATTCTATAAATAAAGAATCTAAGAGATGCAAATCCTGCAAAAAGGATGGAGCCTTAAAGGGTACCTGGGTCAGAAGGTTGTCATCAGTTGGCAGCCTCAGATCATCCTTGGTGTTACCATTTTCAGTCAGTAAACTCACCTGCCGTATATCAAGAACTAAGATAGTCATGTACACGTAAACATAACACTTGTAAGCATATGTTAAGAGACTAGACATACAAATCCATCCTCAGAAATATCAATAAGCTGGTAGTCGGTACGATTGACATGAGGAACCTGTATAATTAAAGAAAAGAAAGCAAAGAAAAAAGGTTGAGCATTGACAAAAAAAAAATGAAGAAGTAAAATGATTGAGATCGTTAAATACAAACATACATCGCAGTTATGGGAAGATGGGACAATATCTTCCAGCTTCTTAGCAGTGAAGATATCAATGGCGACAAAGTGGCATTTAGCATGACCATGCTTGCCAGTTTTCGATGTTGAAACTTCAACCACCTGTAAAAAAGAAACACTTACCATAAACCAGAAAGGCAGAAATTCTTTTGAAAAAAAGGAAGAAGAAACCCAGATGACACGAAATGCTTGGTCAAAGGTCAAGTAAATTAAATTTTTCAAACCAAAAATGGCCACTAAAAAAGCAGCTAGACAACAAAATGCTAGATTACCCAAACCACCGTACGGTAAGCAGATATAACTTTTTTGGTTTATCCAAAAGAGTGAAAAAAGGAAAAACAGTATTCTCATCTCGCTCTCAGTGTGTGCCCACAGACGCATTTGCTCCAGAATTCCAACTTAA
>CAIGRL010226095.1:0-11685 GCA_903798325.1 Fraxinus xanthoxyloides
TTTTTTTTTTTTTAACACTTTTATGACGTTACATAATGGGAAAGCGATTACGTGGATGATCAATTACAAAATGAATTTGAGAGGCGGCAAGTGATGGAGGGATGATAATTGAAATTAAATGACTCGCTTAAAATTAAATTGAAATTGATCGATCCGATAGAGACAAATTAGAAGTTCGTGACCAAGTTAAGATTTCACCGAAAGCAGATGAAATTTACCCAATTTTGAAACATCTAGTTAAGTCAATTTTAGAGCAAGTTGACCAATGTGTTAAGTCTAGCCTTATCAAGCTAAAATAATGACTAGTTGATCAGACTCTATGGGACATAGCATCGAATGCTCCAATCCAATAATCATCTTCCGCTAAATGTGTTCTATACTAATTATCTTCTTGTATGCGTAGCATCAATATGTTTTCTAAGCCTAAAATAATTGGACATACCAATCCACAATTACAATAGTTGGCTCGCAGCTGAAAAACAATAAAGGATTAAACTACATATACACATAAAGTGTACACCTTGATTGACACTCTTCTATGTGTAAAAATCTGATGGTTAATTGAAAAACATGTTGTCAAAATCAATGTGTCAAAATTTATCAACTCACGATGGATGTAAACCATTGTGTTAACCTTTTAAGAATAAGTAGCATGGTTTAACAATAAAAGTTACATAATAATTGAGCAGTGGGCTTGAAAAGTGTCATTCCGATTTTCTGTGAATTCTCCTTTTGTTTCTCCTGCTCTCTGTACCTTCCACGTCGTTCCTCTCTCTGGCGCTTCTTTGAAAGCTGCTCTTCCTTTGAGCGCTCCACTTCTTGTGCTTTCCTCTTCGCCACTTCCTTGAGCTTGCGTTTTTTCAACTACAAAAAGGTGATTAGGAATCTCGAGTAAATTATTTCTGAATCTGACAAAACATTTACATGTTGATGTTGGGCTAAACTTTAAAATAAATAATATGTAACGTGTGCTTCAAGTAACACCTTTTTTTTTTTTTCAAACGTGTTTGGAAATGTTACATTTTAAGTAAAAAAAATAGATACTTATTCTGAAAATAATCATTACATTGCTGCCAAATTAACTTAATTTCCAATTTTGAACAGTAAAATTCATGTTTATTTACTTTGTAATAAACTTTTTAAGCCAAAACATGCTTTTCAGTAGAGTGAGGACTTTAGCACAGTTACGCACAATGCTCCTTGCAATTCCAGTACTCTCATTCCAGGTTGCCATATGAACACTAAAGACAAAATTTACCAGAAACCACCAGATTTCACGAAAAATTCCATGTTAGCATTGGGATAAACTAAGCCCCTGTTTGATGGCAAATATTTTGAATAGCTATTTTTTATGGTTAAAAAAATTTGAGTTTACGTACAAAAAATTTTATTATGTGAATGTGTAGTTGAAAATGAGAGTGAGAATTAAAGATGCATTTGTCGTTTGATTTATTATTTTCAGTTTTCAGTTTTGAAAAACATTGAAAATAGTATTTTTGAAAATGCATTCGAAAACAATAATAAACTTATAACATAAAACTCAAAACACACATTTGATGTTTCGAGTACCTTCAGTGAATTTTTTCAAAAACGTTCAAAACATGAAAAACAAGAGTTTAAATAAATTTTTATTTCAATAAATTTTTAAATTTTAAATTTTTTTAAAAAGAAAAATAAAAATTCAAACAAATCAAATTTTAAAATTAAAAAAAAAAGGAAAAATAAAATTGATTCTAAAAATAATTGAAAAAAATATGTAAAATCTAAACTAAAAAAAGTAAAAATTCTGAAAAAAATAAAATTATAAAAAATTAGAATAGTTGAAACTCTTAATGATTATTTAAATAAAAATTCTAAAAAAAAATAAAATAAACACAGATATTTTCAGTCTGCGTCATTAATTTTTATTTTTATTTCCTATATTTTGAACTCAATTTATTATTTATTTTTATTTTACTTTTGTAGCAAGAAAAAATATTGTAAGATTTCAACTTTAAAATGTATATAGTACTTGATAATATATTAACATAAAACTGTTATATTTTTACTGAATAATCAAATTTACGGAATAAAATGTCATAAAATAATTTTTCAAAATTTCAAACAAAACGTGTTTTCTAGTTTTCTGTTTTGAAAAATAATTTTTCAAAATGACAAACCAAACGCGTTTTTAATAATCTTAAAACAGATCCGCAAAATAGAAAACTAAAAATGAAATCAAAACTGAAAACGAAAACACAAACCAAACGTACCCTAAAGAGGCTAAGGCTAGAAAGGCTAGGTAGCATCATAGAATGTTGAACTAAATTTTAGTTTTCCAGTAGATACCTTTTCATTTCTAATGAGCTGAAGGTGTTGAACCAGAGCGTGCACTTTTCGTTCATGAGGTTCCATAACAACAGCTCGCCTATTTTCAAGAAGTGGCTGCTTTCGAGCAGGAATGTTCTTGGGCTTTGAATCAAATGGCAGAGCTTCCTGTAGTGACTTCGGAATAACCAATGGGTTGAACTTCTTTGGCTTCCTTTCAATTGGCTATTAAACAACACAAAATGTAAATGGTAAGGATGCTGTATAAAGAACGAAAGGAAGTTATTCCATGTCTTATCTTCCATACTTTATTTTTATTTTTTTTATTTTTATTCTGAGTAAGCTGGAGTGCAAGAGGGAAATGAGTTTTAAGACACCAGTGAGTTCTCACCCGATACAATGAATCCTTGTTGACAGGTACTGGAAGATTGTGTTCTCTCCTCAATTCAGCAACTGTTTTCATTCCTTGCCATGTCTGATCACGTGGCTGCAAGGCTGTTGTCAATGGATTGTAAAAACAAGGAACTTCAACTTGAGTCCAAGCGCGCAAAAACACAATGTCGCCCATTTTAATTTTATCCTCAAAAGTGCATCTAGCTATGCCTTCTTTAGCTTGTCCACCCTTCTTATTTGACTTACTACCAATCTCTTCTTTTGCAGCCTAAATCAGAACAAAAAAATTTAAAAAAAATACGAGTCTCGTAAGATTTCTTACTTCCAAAGCAAAGCAAGTTGACTTCAGTCGAAGTAAGTTTGAGGAAAGGAACAAGAACGAGAACAAGCAAAGGAACATATTTAGCAAAACAATATTGAACTGAGCCTTATTCCCACTAAAAGTGGGGTCAGCTACATGAATCATTTTTCATTGCTTCTGTTAGTTCCTTTCTATTGCTACATCTACAGGTTCTTAGCACCACAATAGAGCAGTTAGTTAGGTCCACACCTCTTCTAAATCGATCAACTAAGATCGCATCATTCTTAAGAATAAAAGTCTCATTAGGTATATGCAAGACCTGCTCCCCAACCAAGTTGCCCTTCACTTGATTTCTCCAAAATTGGTGCCACCTCTGCTTGTTGGGATTTGACAAAGGAACTAATCCATTATTAATTTATTGATTTTTTAACTCGAACACTAACTTATACATATTCATCATGTTGGCTGAACATCAGTGTCAGTGTCTATCATTTCTACCAAGAATATTCCATATATAGTTGACACGACTCGTCCCGAATCACCCTAGTGAACCCGAAAAGTGAAGTGCACCAATAGTAGATACTAGCTAATTGTCGGACCCACCACCAAGGCAACTTTGACCTGCTTTGACTATGATGAAGTTAAAAAATAAAATTTGGCAAAATTTCCTCTATAATATAAATTAAAACCACCTGAAAAGCAATAAATTTCCTCACACATATACATGTAAATTAAAATAGGGTACACCAGCCTCTCTAAACACAGACTATTCAAAATAAAGTGTAGGCATATCGATATTTACTATTCTTTACAAGTAAACGCCCTCAAATTCACTAAAGATACAAAATATGGAGAGAGCCCATGATATTAATACATAAAACACAAAATGGCTTATCAAACGTGATAAGCGTGTGCCCAAGAGAAATATAAATTCTATAAACTGACAAAGCGAGTAGTACAAAAATTTTGTTACTTTATTTTATGCATTTTCCATTTTTGCCCAACAAACTTTCGCAGTTGACCTCCTGCAGAAAATGCCAAATCCTGTCAAAAATGCTTTACACATTTCAATTATAAAGAAACTTTTTCCAGCACCCTTTTCAGTAGATACCCCACTGAAACAGAACACAGAAAGAAAAAGTTTCTTATAACTATCCATCTATAATTATCGCTTCTTCCTGATGAAAATTAAATTTCTCGATTATCATGGAATGTGGGTAGTCACGATTGACGAGATGCAGTGTTTCTAGGGTGATGGGAAGGGATTGAAGTAAAACCAGATCCAAGCTTAACCATCCAAACTTATGTGATTCCAGGCTAAGAGAGTGAGTGAGATAAATACCTTTTTCACTTGCCCACGGATTTTACTAACGGTTTGCAAAGCAGCACCTTCAAACCTGGCTATTTCAAGATCTGAAGTAAACATGCCCTCTATAAAAGCAGTCTTCTTGAAGACCTTAGTGGGATAACCAACAAGCTTGATCTTCTTCATTATATTTGCAGCATGGTTGAATTCCAGCACTGTTGCAGTTGCTGTGATCCTAAATGTTGCCTGCAGCATACGGAAACCAAGTCAGGGGGAAAAGATAACAATAATCTAAGTTTTTTTCTTTGAGGACAATAAACAGTGAATTACTGAGTCTGCAACGAATAATCATCAACTGGTATAGAATCTCTGATTTGAACAACAAGTTCTTTTTAGTACTTTGTTAAACATAACACCAAAATCCATATGATCCTCTATGGAATCAAATAGACAGTTGAATATCCACGCAATCTAACAAACTGAAACAGTAAACATGCAGTACCAAGACTTGTAGCACCAGTGTTTCAAAGGCACCCGAGAAGCACGCCTTGAGTTGCGCCTCCTGCGAGGCATTGATCAGTAGCCTCAAAGTTTACACTTAAAAGTGGCATTTGTCAAGACTTATGCCTCACTACAGTTATGTGGATTAGTGGTTTTGTTACGTGATCACTACGCTTTGAGTAGCAGTTGTTTTAGACTTTCAGTTACAATTGAGGATTAGCGGTCTCGTTATGTGATCACTACCGTATTAATTTATTATTTGATATTTTGTTGATCCATTTAATGTTTCTAGTTCATACATTAGGCATCTAATGTAGTAAAATTTTAAGTATTGTTGTTTTAGATAGTTTATGATCCATTTTGAGCATAATTTGTATCTTTATATTTTTTGAATTATTTTCCTCACTTGAGTAGAGGAACTTTAAAAATAAATATTCAGCAAAATAAGAAACTGAAGTGTGCCAAAACTTGCTTTAAGCACAATCAAACAAGCTCCTGTTCTTGCCTTCGCTTTGAAACAAATTTGCATCCAATTCATGACTACTTTGTGTAACATAACCAGAAGCTACTAAAACAGACATTATACCTGGTTATTAGATAAATTCTGAACAGCAACTACTCCAGTATGGGGAGGTGCAAGTGGACCCCAGAACATGGCAACACAATGCATGTGTTCAGGAGTGTATTTGAGCATGCGATGTCGACCGTTGCGGTCCTCAATGGCATATATGGGAATGGTTTGACAGCGTCTCCATCCCATAGAAACAATAATTGGGTCTCTAGTCTTCAATACTTTCTTGTGCCATCTATGCCGCTTCAGCCGTACCTTTAGTAGGTAACAGAAAATATTACACAAGCACTTGATATAAACAATGAGTAAAGAAGTAGGGATATGCAATTAATAATTCATTCTCGGTTGTTTGGTACAAAGTACTAGAAAAAACTGATTGTAATCTACAACAACAAAAAGTTTTTCTTTTTTAATACAGCCAAACACTTTACAATAATCCAACTTACCCAAAAGCACTGTGCATACATGAACAAGACCAAATATAGTGAGCAACTTTGAACCCCACCTGTCCCAAATGTAGAAATTATCAAAATTGAAAAGGAAAAGCACCCCCACTTTCTAGATTGCAGTCTATTCCTTTTGAAAGCAAAGCAAGATGTTTCGCAGAAGTACTTGAAAACATTGTGCCTTCAGAAACTAGGACACCCCATTTTCGAACAAAACCATTAACTTGAAAAGATGATAACAACAATTTCCAAGCAACGAACAAGCTCAATCAACAGATTTGTGAGAAAGGACTATCACACTTTAGCTAGTACGGGGATATTGTGATGTGAAAATATATGAATAGGCGTAGATTTCCTGTTTTAAAAAATCCCTTGCCAAGGCAAGTCCTCGAATCATAAAGCTATAGGCATGAATTTGGTTGCTTATTTTGGATTTCGTGCCTTTCGACCCATTACAAAAACAAAATGATGTGATATTCACTCAGCACCTAATTTACCTACCAAATAAAGCTATATGTGATCCACAATCTTTCTGTATTTCCTCTGAATATAAAGTTTTATTGAAGCGTGCCAGGAAGATGGAATCCTATGTACACAATCCATATCTCAAACAATAATATAGCAAGTTTGAGAAGCGTATTCCCAAACCAAAAAAAACTTTGGTCCAAAGCATAACTTATGTCAAAGTACTCCTTTAACAACATAGGAAATTAAAGGGAAACCAATCACTGATAATAGAACTGGATACAATTCTTTAATAAGATTCAGCAATGACCAGTATAAGAAGAAACAAAGAATAACCTAGCACAACATTCAGTATTAGTCTACTAGATAATAAATAGGGGATGATAAAATAAAATTATGTGTTTCTAACCTGCATATATCCGACATTCTCCTCTCCTAGTGCAAGTCCTCCAACAAGAATAGGATGAGTAGGATCAAAATTCTCAACCATTTCAAAAGGAACACTGGAAACTTCAAGTCTAAGATAAGTCCCTGCCCTGTAACCTTCTATGTCAATACGAGTAATGTCATCAAGTTCATTGAGTTCAGCCATATTTACTTGTTTCCGAAGTTCAATTTCCTCCTTTAACTGCAGAAAAACTGAACAAGTTACTTTTTGATGTTTGCATATTAGCTCGTGAGTATTAGTAGTAGAAAGATTACCTTATCAACATACCCACTTCCATCAGTTTGTCCACGGCTAACGCTGGTGTCATTTTTGCTATAATTGTCTTCATCGGGTGACTCAGAATCACCATACGTGTATCAGAGTTAAGGGCACAAAAGTTCATATCATAACATGGCAGATGTCATAAATTAGCAATATATGGCCTCTGCAGCTAGTCATAAATCTAAAAGTAAAGAGATTTCAAGACCCGACAACAATTGTCTCACCACAAACATCAAGAGCAATCACCTAATCATGTCAGCCAACAAAAATTTGCACCTACAGTTCATAGTTAAGTCAGTCGTAAAAAGAAAATCAAGCATTTCAATGCAGGTACTTATCTTAATATATTATTGGTAGCAATAATCTCCTGATTAGTCAACACAACTAAATCTCAAACAATGATATTGAAAAAGAAGTGGAAATATAGTAAATCTAAGAGACGGATATTGGGCATCAAATTTTGCGCGAAGAGCCAATTTTTTATGTCTTCTCTCCTCGGCTGTTAACTCATCATCCTTATTGACATTCCCAAGACCATATGTCTGACTACTTTCATACTTTTCACCTGTTTCCAAGTCTTCAAATTCACCAAATCATTGTCGTCAACGTTATCACCAGAGCAGGCTTCTGAAATTTGACCTCTCAATGCAGCCTTAGACTAGTCTCCAGTAACAAAAAGATCACGAATGCTTTCAATTAAACCTTCACTCCTCCAATCCTTTTCACTTGCATAGTGAATGAATTTGGAGCAGTCTTCAATGTCCATGCTACCATCATCAATTCCTTCCTTCAATTTCTGCAATTAATAAAATAATGAACCAACTTCCAATATGCAGTGTGCCCAGATTAACAAAACCAGGATTATCACGTTGCAAAAACAAGCAGTGCATGAGAGAGATATGGGAGAGAGAAAGAGTGTGTATGTATACAAGGACAGACCTTGTTTCCCTCCCCTTTAGGCTTGAAGAATTCATCATCCTCACTTTCTTCCTCCTCGCAGCTGTCTTGCTTCTCATTTGAAGACCCTAACGCACGATTCTCATATACAAGTTGCATGAGATTAACATTCTTTCTCGAGGCGGTTCGTTCTGCCAAGGATTCTTTCCATTTTGAAACATTTCCCGTGTCACCTCCTGCAAGAACAAGCATCAAATGGCAAGGAGAAGATAAAATTTTCATTAAGCAGAGAGGAAATCTTTTTGAAGGTGGACCAAAAACTATAAGAGTAATATTATTCTTCACTGATGTTAAGCACCAATTTAGGTGACAATTACATGACATTATATAATAGGCTCATTTAAATACAAAGTCACATAAAATTAATTCAACATATAAAGTGTAGCCACCTACCGGTGCTAGATGGCATTATTCAAACAATAAACATAAAAGCAGATGCTATCCAAATCAGATTTATTCATATTTATGAAACTTCAAACTATGCCCTTGTTTGGGATTCATTTTAACGAGTTTTTGAGAAAAATGTATTTTGGAATATTGATTTTTTTAGAGAATGCGTGGTTAAAAAAGAAGGAAAAAATTTATGTTTACGTGTAATATTATTGTATTGAAGAATGTGTTGTTGAAAATAAGAAGAAAAATATGTATTAAAATTAAAATGGAGCCCAAACAAGGGCTATATATAGAGAGAGAGATGTTTTCAATCAGATATATTACTAGTTATGAAACTCCAAACCGAAACATGTATTAATACTATATACAAATATCTAAACGACGTGAAAAAGAATACCATCTCTAGAATGATATTCATCCTCTTCTGAAATATCTGAATGAGAAGATGCGTCTTCATCATTGTCATTTTCAATTTCATTATTGCTTGAACCCTTATCGCTTTCATCTGCTTCTTCATCACTAGATTCCTGCATTGAAATGTTCCACATCATGTTGAGCCAAAGCCACATACTCAATTGTTGAAACGATTCTATGTAATCAAACAAAACTAAAACTCCAATAAGTATCATTAAAGAGACTATTGACGCAACTAATGTGCCAAGTCACATAATGTTGAAGTATAGGTTGTTTTACTGTGCTCAAGCCTTAAATTTGAGCTTTGAAATATGAAACACATTCTAAAACGCATTGAGTTTTTAAAGAGTGGGGAAAATTGATATAAAATCAGTAATGTGCCAATTCACATAATGTTCAAGTATAGGTTGCTTTCCTGCTTAGGACTTAATTTGAGCTTGAAATATGAAACGCATTCTAAAATCACTTAAGATTTAAAGAGGCCCCAGTGACAATCTCGACATGGGATATTAATATTTTGCAAAGGACAAGTTTCTAGATTTTCTTTAGTAACAGTAGTCTAAACTTATGCCTATTAAAGACTTGGTTCCAAAATCTCTTTTCATTGTAAAAATGTATGTTTACTATTTGTCACACAGCCCCTAATACACATTAAAATTTTCATTCTCATTCTTCTACTCATTTTCAACCGCACATTCTTCAATAAAATAATATTTTTCATCCCATCAATAACTTTTCTTTCTTTTTCAACCACACATTTTCCATCAATCTACTATTTCAGTATATATTTTTCCAAAATAATGTGGCTCAAACACACCCTAAATATGTCTCTATCTTGAATATGGTTATTCTCAGTCTCTTTACTTTTTACGTAAATATGCCATCTTTTGTTCAACAAATAGACGTCTAACTTGACCTTATATTTAGCAAAGACAGTTACCACGAAAAAGGGAGAATAGACACTGCTGATACAAATTACTCTATTCATTAATCTGTTTCTATCTCACTACTAAAATTTAACCTTTTTACCAACAATCTTAAGGTACACACTCAGTGACTCACTACACATTCTTGGTTTTCAATCCAGTTCTAAGTAATAGTGAAACTTGACATGTATATTGATCAGTCTTTCCCAAATTCATGCTTGAAAGGAAACCCCCACCACAATAGGGTACCATGTGAATGCTAATTGAAAATTACCTTCAGATGATCAATATCCATGTCATTTTCAAAAACAGCTTTTCTTCTCACCCTTCCGTCATGGAAATCAATCTGCTCCTTAAAGTTTCTTTCAGCAGGGGGCTGTTGTTCTGATGTAAAGTAATTTTCCTCATCAGAACTATCATCTGAAGTTCTCATAGATAAGTCATTTTGATGAATTTTCTCTTCATCTGAGGATTCTATCCCATATCCGTCCTCAGCATCACTATCTTCATCTGATTCACCACCTTCATCATGTATACTGGATCGATACTGTTCTACAGGCTCCAAGGCTTCCCTTCGATTACTTGGGTCAGGAGCATCTGTTGAACCACTTGCTGCTTCTGATCTTCTCCCAAAAATCGAAATCTTCTTCTCTGCCGTTTCATCCAGTAAATATTCTGGGTTCTGCAATGATTTAACCATCTCGACACCATGATCATGTTTCTTTCCTGTGAAGGAAAGATTGCATAATAGTGAATCAGAATGCAAGAACTCAAATGTCAAGAAGCTGACAGAAATAAGATAGTTAAATTTTCGCCTCTACAATTATTCAATCACTATTCTCACTCTCTGTTCTATTTTCCCCATAAAAATATGAACTTTTAGCCGGCAAAGTTTCATCCTTGAGGAAAACCTGTAAACTGTAAAGTGCAATTCTTTATTTAAGGCTTTTGAATTATATTAATGCATGTGCCAATATGCCCTCTTTGTCAGAAACTACATGAAATAATACAATAAGTGGGGAGAAGGAGAGAATAATTCATGGCAAATTCTAAAACTGAAGATATACCATGCAGTAAACCAGACATGGAAGAGCTTGATTCAATTTATTTCAGAGAGCAAAAATTAGAAATATGATGATCCATTTTTTATAGTATTAAATGACAGGCAAAAAAGCACAAAATGGAAACAAAATAAACCTTTCCATGTCCCGCTGGCATCAACTCCATCTTTAGAGTACTGCACAAAGTCATCTTTTATAGTTATGTAGACAGCATCCTTATCATACAAGAGATCCCCAAGTCCTGACATAGGTGCATAAAACAACTTTTCCTTGTCACGTAGTCCCTTCTTTTTGGCAGCTGAAGGCAGAGGGCAAGGATCAGCTAGGGCTGTAATACCATCCAATCTATAATCACCCACGCCAGCCATAGCACCTATTGAATGTTATAAGCTATTTAAGTTATAGATTGCATACAGAGTAAATTAGTAAAATAATAAGCTATGACAGACAAGAAAAATAGAAAATCATATAATAGGAGACACAACGGTTCATAATAAGGAATTTAGTTCCGCTTCACTTACATGAACATAGAGACACCTACATCTATATTACCACACACACACACACACACACACACACANGGCAAGGATCAGCTAGGGCTGTAATACCATCCAATCTATAATCACCCACGCCAGCCATAGCACCTATTGAATGTTATAAGCTATTTAAGTTATAGATTGCATACAGAGTAAATTAGTAAAATAATAAGCTATGACAGACAAGAAAAATAGAAAATCATATAATAGGAGACACAACGGTTCATAATAAGGAATTTAGTTCCGCTTCACTTACATGAACATAGAGACACCTACATCTATATTACCACACACACACACACACACACACACACATATATATATATAAACACTAGCTTATCAAGAATACACAAGAAAAGCATTGAATAGTTGATTAATTGTCTAGCTTAGAACTAATAG
>CAIGRL010226107.1:0-12879 GCA_903798325.1 Fraxinus xanthoxyloides
TAGGTTACTATACCTTCGTGAATCTACCCTTTGCTACGAGAGTAGATTTGTAAAATCATCTTAAGTTATGTGCTAATCCCTTGTCAAATATAGACGTGCCACTTGGTTTAATGACGACTCGTTGACCACAACATTATATCACTCGAGTCATATGAATCTAATGGATATCATTTGATTACATACCGACTATTCCTCTATATTAATATTATATATTATGCTAGTTGTTTCGTCATATCAACTTTTCTAAACGAAATATTCGAATTACTTACTCCTAATTTTATTTAACTTGAAATGAAAACAATAGATGTATACATTAAGTTTCCCAATTAATCACTCTATTTAAAATAAAGAACATATTTAGACAACATTACCTATTATATCACCAAAATAAGTAATTTCTTTTATAACAAGAAAAAAAATCCTAAAAATTCACTTATATTATAGCCCCTTTTAGTGTAGATTAAAATTAAAATTTTTAATAAATTTTGATAAAATTGATGAAATATATAATTAAAAAGTTGTGGATCTATGAAATGTGTGATTAAAATTAATTATTGACTTTAATCTCTATATGGTTCAGCTAAATCATTTTTTGTTAAAATTCAAAACAAATTCAATAATTAATTTTAGTTACATATTTTAATAATTTATAGTACGCCCAATTTTCGACATAGTATCTTTTATTAAAATCTATTAAAATTTTAATTTTTAATCTTGCACCATCTCTCTTTGGACTTCACGTCCATTGCCCCCCACCGACACCTATTCCATTTGGACCTCTTCCATATTCTGAATCACGTCACAATTCGCATTCTCTCTCACACACACTCTTTGTATCTATCTATTAACTATCTACCTTTATCTCTATCTATAGCTCTATATTTATAATATTACACACACTGACACACACACACAAACACTATTATTGTGCGTGTGCATGCCGTGTTTATTTATAATGTTGAAGAAGATACAAGCACTGTAGAATTTGGAGCCGTTTTCAATTACTAGAAAGCTACACAGGATTTTGAGATCTGGGTATTGCTTTGTTTTGGTGGAGAAAATGGGTAGCTCAGAAGAAAGAGTTGTTGCTGTGATCATGGTGGGTGGACCCACAAAAGGTATGATTTTAACTTTTATTATTATTATTTTTTCTTTGGTCTTTAAGTAATTAATTTTAATAAGTATGATTCCATTGGGGTATTGATTAGAATTTGATTAACTTTAGGGGAAATAATGAGTTCTTTGATTCAATTGGTTGTAATTACTGGGAATAATTTGGTTCTTATTAATTTTTTTTGGATTTTTGGGATTGGATAAGACGACCCTTTTCTTGATATTACTATTTCTGTACGAAAAATTAAGAATTTTTGGTCACATTAAGATTTTTGAGGTGCAGGTACTAGATTTAGGCCATTGTCACTGAATATTCCAAAGCCACTTTTTCCATTAGCAGGGCAGCCCATGGTTCATCATCCAATATCTGCTTGTAAAAGGGTATGAAATTGTTTCATTGAATTTATGTCAATGATAGCAAAAAATTGGATGACTTTGATTCACTGGCATGTTTATAGTTTACAGCAGACCCAATTTTTTTCGGAAAAAAAGGCTTAGGGGTATTGTAGTATAGTTTTATATCAGATGCTATTAGAAGTTGAAGTTGCACTTCTAATGAAGAAATTTTGAGTTGATAAAAATAAAATTGACAGTACTATAGGGATTTTGTATAGCTGTGTAACTGAGTGCCTTGTGTTTCTCTTCTTAGATCCCAAATCTAGTACAGATATACCTTGTTGGTTTCTATGAGGAGCGTGAATTTGCACTATACGTATCTTCAATTTCTAACGAACTTAGAGTTCCTGTCAGGTAATTTTGGTGCATTTGGATGTTTTTCCTCTTTCTAGAACTCATACTTAAAGCTGTGGAATATTGAGACTTATCGTTGTTCTTGCTGATCTTTCGCGTTTTAGATATGTGAGAGAGGACAAACCGCACGGATCAGCTGGTGGACTTTATAACTTCAGGGATTTGATCATGGAGGACAACCCGGTTTCTATTTTTTACGATTTTCGCATTAAATACTATATGAAGACCCTTTCTTAATGTTTTTTGGCATTCCTTTTAACACGCTTCTATGTTTTACCTGGCAGTCACACATTGTTTTGCTGAATTGTGATGTTTGTTGCAGCTTTCCACTGCCTGAGATGTTAGGTATTTGTCTCTTTGTTTCCCACATTACCTTGCTTGAACCTTTAGGAGATGTTTGCTATGTATTACTGAACTGGACTCCACAATACAATAAGCTTTTCTTTTTCTTTTCTATTACTGTTACAGTCCTCCCAACTACATGACCTGAGATTCAATGATCTCTGTCTCTTGTAACTCTACTGATACTTTCAGAGGATTAACTTTCTGGTTGCCTTCTTTTTGCAGAGGCTCACAGAAGATATGGAGGAATGGGAACGATTTTGGTTATCAAGGTTGTTAGCTATATTTTTATCCTTAGGCGCAATTCAAGTTGATCATCATTTTCCTCCACGTATTATGGTTTGATTTCCATATTACTCTACGTATGCAGGTATCCCCCGAGTCAGCAAACCAGTTCGGGGAACTAGTATCGGACCCTGTCACTAATGAACTTCTGCACTATACGGAGAAGCCTGAAACTTTTGTATGTGTGAACTTCTTAGATTCAGCAATATTTGATTTTGTTATTGCTTTATGAGGGTCGGATAAGATTGGTGCTTAGTCATACTTTTTTCCCTCTCTATTTCTGTAATAACAGGTGAGTGACCGTATAAATTGTGGCGCATACATTTTTACTCCAGATATCTTTACTGCTATTCAAGGTGTATCCACACAACGAAAAGATAGAGGTTAGTTATATCCTTTGTTGCTCTATTATAGCTGTCGAGGATTTTGTTCTTGCTTGGATAGTTGGGAAAAATCTATAGTCCATTGATTTTCTATTTTATTTATGTTTGGAAAAAAAAAGTTTAGTTCTTGGTCAATTTAATACATAGTTCTGTCTAGTTCTAAGTACCAACCATGGACTAGAAGTTTTGTATTGATCTTAGGTTGATGATGCTGTATGGCTAGAAGACTTCTCATCGTGCTTAAATGGATCGTTTTGTTATTTGCAGCAACCCTAAAGCGTTTGTCCAGTTTTGAAGCCCTTCAGCCACCAAACAGGTAATATTCGAACTATGTAACTGCCTAAATAGAATTGGGAAAAATGTCTGTGTTGATGGCCTCACTTTCTTTATAATCTGAATTAGGATTATCTACAATCTCGCAGATTTTAATTTCGATGTACTTTTTGACATTCTTCAACTTCTATTCCTGATATAAGTTCATTGCCAGGAGTTCTCCATCAGATTTTGTACGATTGGATCAAGATATTCTATCGCCACTTGCAGGGAAAAAACAGTTATATGTATACGAAACCATGGATTTCTGGGAACAAATAAAAACTCCCGGGTGAGCCAAAAATATGGTGAACACTCATTCCTCTAATATCTAATGTGTCGATAGCAATTTCATCTGACTGCGTACTTTATATTTTGCAGAATGTCTTTGAAATGTTCTGCCTTGTATCTTGCCCAGTTCAGATTCACCTCACCCCATCTCTTGGCAAGTGGTGATGGGACCAAGAGCGCCACCATTTCTGGCGATGTATATATTCATCCATCTGCAAAGGTTCATCCAACAGCCAAGGTAATCTGCTGCCATCACTTCATCGAGTATCCTTATCGGTCAACATTTTTGGTAATTAGAGTGTTTTTGAAGCATTTTTTTTTTATTTTTTTTTTCTGTTTCTTCTATATTGCTGACTTCTTTTCTATGAACGTTTACCAGATTGGCCCCAACGTTTCAATTTCTGTCAATGCTCGTATAGGAGCTGGTGTGAGGCTCGTCAGTTGCATCATTCTTGATGATGTTGAAATCAAGGTACTAATGACCTGAATAATTATTACATAGTTACATTATATAAAAGTTAACAGCTAACATCCATGCTCATTTTTGTAAAGGAAAATGCGGTTGTAATTCATGCAATTGTTGGATGGAAGTCCTCTATCGGAAGATGGTCTCGAGTTCAGGTAGGCCGACGGGTTTATCTCAGTGGACTTATTTTCTTTGTGAGCAATTATCATCAAACACTTTCTATAAATTTGGCTCTGTTCAATAACTCATAAAGATGAGGTGGGGCAGAGCCTGTTGATGATTCAAGTCAGTTACTTAAATGTTTATTACAATTTGGTCATTCGATCCATGTCCTTTAATTTGACTTACTGACTTACGGAAAAGCTGACATAATAGTCTAGTTGGCAAATAAGTAGATAGACTGTAATTAAACTAATAAACATTGATGGAGTCATGAATTTGTATTAAATTTTAAGTTCAATATCCAACTTGAAACAAAATGAAGCAAATGACCAATAGGAAACTTCGTTAAAGGTTTAGCGACCATCAATGAATTAAACCCTTCTCAGTTTTATGCAATATATTTACCTAAGCTTTCTTAGCTTATTTCAGGCTGCAGGAGATTATAATGCAAAGCTTGGAGTTACAATTCTTGGTATGCTTTTTCTCTTAATCTACTGAAATTTCTCTCGCTCTCTCTGTAATTGGGTAAGCTATCTACATAATTTTCTAACCAGGTGAATCTGTGACGGTTGAAGATGAAGTGGTTGTGATCAACAGCATTGTCCTCCCAAACAAGACTCTTAATGTCAGTGTTCAAGAGGAAATCATACTGTAATACCACAATATTGTCCGAGTTACACTCACATCACCACTACAAGCTCAACATCATTTCCGTGTATATGTGTCGTGTTCTTGCATATCATTCATCTATTCAACCCAGAAAAGGCAGTTTTGCCCTGTATGTTCTAACAGCACAAGTCTTGCTTATGTTTTTGTATTACATTACTGTTGTCTATTTTTGCCTAGCTAACATTTTCATGGATTGTGTTGGATCTGCCAAGTTGGTTGCTTCTATAGACAGACTTCGCCACACTGGTGCCTAAGACGGGTATTCCTCTGGCTGGACCGAACTCTTTGCCTTGTGAGGCTGGGTTGAGCTTTTCAATCTGTTGTCAAGTGCTTTATTAGGTCAACTTCTCATGAGCATCGTCCTCTCTAGATCTGCTTCTAGTTGTTTGGCTCAATGCCTCTTTACCTTGGGTTGCATGAGCTTGACCAGAACAACCCAGTCTGATCTCTTTGGCCATGCTGAGGCTCTCCACTTCAACATAGTCACCGTCTTGACTTTCTATTGCCACCTGGCTAGGTAGGTCCTCAAGTGCCACGAACATGTTGAAAAAGACCAATTGCACTTGATAAAATTTTGAACTTGACTTTAACTGCCTGATAGTTCGGTGAACTGCCTGCATAAAAGAGAGAGAAACAAAATGGAAAGGGCAACTGCAGCAAACCAAAAAAATAAAAATAAGTGCAGTACAGTTATTCACATTAATACAAACTGGTTTACATTCAATTACATGAACTTAGAAACATAACTCTATGATTTGAAAGGCGTTTGAGAAAAACGGAGAGTCTATATAAGAAGTCTTTGGCTATTATCATATTGTGAGATGGGTCTGGAAAATTATTGTATGGCAACTGTAGTAATGCAGCATGCAAAGAAACTAGTAGGATCACATCAAAATTATTACACCTGTTTATTGTCTGAATTCACAGCTTTAGCTTCTTTCATTTGTAGCCAACGGCATCCAGCAACATGGAGGCACATTAATGGCTCGCATGACAAGAAGAAATAGTCACTCTTGATGTTTTTAACAATGTCGAGCTTACCACCCAAATTCCGAGCTCCTTGATCAAAACAGCATAGTAAGAACGCCATTAGATCAGATGTCGACAGCCACAAGCCGCCACCTCAAAAACCTTATCTTGATAGCAAACACAATTCTATTTTAAAGCCCCGTGCACGATGTTCATAACTTTCATATTGGTATCACCACAAATAAATGCAAGAATGTGATAATAAGAGATTATAGATCAAACCAATGCAGAAAGCCAACTTCTTGTGCTTCCAGTTAAAATGGTTGACAATGGGTCACAATCTGAAATGACGAGGAAGACGGCCACATCTACTCTGTAGACTCAAAATCTCTTTTGCGAAGCCTTGATTACCGGTTAGCAGAAGTCCATTTAGTACCCGATTGAAGGTAAATTTCCGAGGCAAGAATCCTCTGTCAACCATTTCTATCAACAACTTACCTGCAACCAACAAGTCATCTGATCGTTTCCTCACGAACATCGCACTGATCAAGATATTGTAAGTATCCAAGTTTGGCAAACAACTCCCACCAGTCATCCTCTCAAACACCTCCAAAGCCTTCTCAATTTCTCCGTCATCGCAATAGTACCTAATGACAACATTATATGTTTGAACAATTGGATTACAGTCGTCATCTTTCATTTTATCCATATATTCAATTGCCCTATCCATATTCCCTGCATGACACAATCCTCTAATAACCACATTATAAGTCGTCACATTTGGCGTGTAACCCTTCCTCAGCATTTCTTCAAACACTATGATGGCATTTTCCACATTATCTTTCTTACACAAAACTTGAATCAAGGCATTGAAAGTTGCCACTGAGGGGAGCACTCCGGCTCCAATCATCTCATCAAACACTTTCCGAGCCTTCTCAACCTCTCCAACGACACCAAGCCCGTGAACCACTGTAGTATAAGTCACGACATCAATTCCAACCTTTCTCCTCTTCATTTGCAAGAAAAACCCCCATGCTTCTTTTATTTGCCCCGCTCTAAAATACCCTTTAAGCATTATGTTATACGTCGTTAGGGTTGGTACGAGACCTCTATCTACCATTTCCTTCAAAATTTCCAATGCTCTCGGTGTTTGCTTCTTCAAGCAAAACCCATTAGCAATTATATTATAACTAATTGTGTCAGCTCTAAACCTACCCCGAAAAATATTGAATAGTTTATAAGCCATCTCAGCTCGCTTTGATTTGCATAAAACATCAAGAAATGCATTGAATGAATTCAAATTCTGTGAGCAACCATGTTCATGCATTGATAAAAATACTTTAACAGCCTTATCAGCCTTCCCGGAAGAGACATACCTTTCGGCAATAATCGCAAATGTTTTCTGTGACGGGCCAAGTTTCCGGGATCTCATACGGGCCACGAGAGCCCAGACGGTCTTGTAGTCTCGCAGTCGAGCCGCAATGTCAATGGCGTGGTCGAAACCAGTAGCGGAGTGCGCGTAGAAAGGGTGAGTGTCTAGTATGTTGAAGAAATGGAGGGCTTTGGGGCCGTGGTTCCAGAGGCGTTTGAGAACTTTGTGGACTAAATGGGGAGTCCAATTGGCAAGGGTGTGGAAGTTTCGGGTTAAAGTTTCTGGATTGTCTGTTTCGAGGATTAATTTGGCGATAATGGTGGGATCAGTATACGGCGGAGGAGCGGTGGTGGAGTGGTGGAGGGAGGAAGGTTTTGGATGAGCTTTGAGGAAGGGGACGAAGATTTTGGAAATATTTTCCCGCAGGCTAAACATTTTGACCCCTATACGGTATACCTGATGGTTTTAGTACTTCAAATTAAAGATTAAAAAAAAAAGATAAAAAGAAAATAAAATTGATCACCGAACTTTGTTAGCAGTTTCAAATTGGTCGTTCATCTTTAATCTCTTCCAACTAGATCACTTGACTATTTTTTATTCTAATCTTGTCATGCCATCAACATCCGTCCGTGAAATGAACACATTTAGCTCATGTTTGGTAGAATTCAATCAGATTTTAATTTAAGTCAAAATCAACAACTAATTTAACCACTTTTTTATAGGACACATATTTTTTCAATTACACATTTCATCAACTTTTATCGACATCTACTAAAAAATTTATTTTTATTCCCCATCATATAGGGGCTAACGCTCCATGAAATTCATTAGAGACTAGTTCAAATCGACAATGAAAACTAGCGTGCTAAGGATCATTGCTTTGACCCCTTTATCCTAAGTCAAAGGAAAAAAGTGTGAATCTTGTGAGGATGGTGCTTGTGGAGTACATAAATAACGACCACTAGATGAAAAGATTTCTTTTTCGCCAGTATCTACCAGGAACTTTGGATACCTACTGAATTCTTACCAAAGCAAAAGTACTTTTACGAGGAATTTTTGGTTTTAGCAAATTACATCCTTACCCCAAATTAACAAAGCTTAATGCAATCCGAGGGAATTTGATCAAGTTAGAAGTTATATTTGAGGATCTTCTGAGAAATGACCATAGTAGGATCGAAACACATGGATATGCATTCCAATGTCATCTATGCAAAGGAGTGTTTCTCTGCCAAGCTATATTGCACAAGGTATTTTTGACTAACAAGTACAGACTTGAGTTTTGTTTTGTTGTTGGGAACTATTACAGCTTGAAGGGGTAGTACGAAAAGTCAGTTATGTATTTCAAGAGGGCACTGAAATTGAATAATTTATTTTTTTATCAGCTGTGAACCTTAAGGGTCGTAAGTAAATGGAGATGAAGAACATGTCTTGTAGATAAAAATCCATGTGATCATCGAGCTTGGTGTGGGTTAGGACAAACATATGAAGCCCATGTTTGGTACACATTAAAAATTTCATTATGATTCTTCTAATCATTTTCAACCACACATTCTTCAATAAAATAATATTTTCCTTCTTTTTTAACCACATATTCTCCATCAATCACTATTTCAGAATACATTCTTTTAAGATAATGTGGTTCAAACACACCCGAAATGATGGAAATGCTTTTTAATGATTCTTGGTTATGGATTGTCACGGTTCGTTGTGAAACTGAACAACTTCACATGCCCAAGGAAGTGATCAAATGTCACAAAAGGGCAACAAATTGTAATGACAGGGAAGTAATTGCTGTACTTCATCAGGCAAAACTGCATTGTGAACTTGGTCGTAATGAAGAGGCCGCATTTTATTACATTAATGATTTGGACATGATGGATGCTTATGATTTAAAAGGACCAGATATGGTTGGGGCTTTAAAGTTTCCTACCTAACATTGTAAATCTATGAAAAGATTTTAGGAGGCCAAAGTGTATTGTACTTGTCTCCTCGACTACACCGGCCCAGTAAATCATCTTATATTCTTTCATATAATTTACATGTAGAGTTGATACACACGCATATTTGTGACATCAAGATTCAAGGTCAAATATTTTTCCTCACTACCTGTTATGCCTTCCTACGCTATTTTGGTCTTCTTTTTTGTTTTGGACTCCGTTCTTTAGCATTATACTTTATCTACAACTCGTTTTGAGACTTTGTACGTTCCCTATTTGTTCTCTATATATAATTGGCTCGTCATTATGATTTGATTAAGTTAGAAGGAGTTAGACAAATCATAAACACAAAATTTGTGTATTTTTTTTCCATATTATATTAGAGTCTACATTCTCTACAAATTATTTTATTCTTGTAATCAATTACTTCATATTGTAGCTTAATCTCATTTTTTTCCCAATAACTTGGTATTCGATTAATCCATTATCATATGCTTTTCACAACAATTGGTATCGGATCTTTTAGTGTTGAAATTCTTGAGAAGATTAAGGTTTTTTTTTGTGATGACAACAATAAAATATGATATTCTGCTATTGGATTGTAATACAAGATTCTCTTTATAGTAGGTAAAGATGGGAGCAATACTCGCTCAAATGGATTTGGACGACTTGTTGTTGGGATTTGACAAGATGTCCACAATTTGTACCATAGAGGATAAATAATGGAGGGATCGCAAGGCCCTATCTTAAATACATCTTCATTTTTCAAATAATATTCTTCAAGATGTTTTGAAGGAGAAGTCAGCCGCTGATCTATGGTTAAAATTAGAGCAATTATGCATGCCGAAGATTCTTACTAGAAAATTGCATTTGAAGCAACATATATATTCTTATCGTATGACAGAAGGTCACTTAGCTGCTTTTAAAGAAATCATCGCTTATTTGGAGGTCTTGAAGGTCAAATATGATAAAGAAGACTTGAAATTGACTTTGTTGTGTTCATTGCCCGGCTCATACATGTCTTTTAGAGACATGATACTCTCACCATCGAAGAAGTCTACAATGCAGCATATTTAAAGGAGAAGATAAATCATCTTGTAGCAGTTGAGGATCATAAAAATGGTCTCATTGTTCATGATGGTCGTTTGAGGGACAAGTTATAATCTAATTTCAAATTTTGTAATTATTGCAAGAAAAAATGGCACTTGGTAAACGATTGTCATAAGTTACAGAATAAATCAAAGTCATGCAAATCAACAATCACAAGTTTCAGGAGAAGCGAGTATTGCAGAAAATCCTAGCAGTGATAGAGAGTTTCCATTTATGTCCAACTACAACTCCAAACCTGGTAAGGGTTGGATTTTGGATACAGCTTGCACTTTTCATGTTATGGAATCGAGAATTATTTTCAACATATAAAGAAGTTTTAAAAAGTGTTGTGATGATCGGTAATAACACATCTTGTTGGATAACTGGTGTTGGTTGGGTCAGAATAAAAATGTTTGATAGGACGGTTAGAACATTTGATGCAGTGAGACATGTTCCAAATTTGAAGAAAAATCTTATCTCTTTAAATACTCTTGATTTAAAAGGGTAAAAGTACACTATTGAATGTAGAGTTCTTAAAGTTATCAAATGAGTCTGTGTCGTACTAATGGGACATATAAGCGTCCATTTATATATTTTACAGGGTGATCCATAATCTTCTAGTAATCAGCATAT
Organism: Fraxinus xanthoxyloides; assembly: GCA_903798325.1. Lineage (NCBI taxonomy): Eukaryota > Viridiplantae > Streptophyta > Magnoliopsida > Lamiales > Oleaceae > Fraxinus > Fraxinus xanthoxyloides. Next base: position 10,774 of record CAIGRL010226107.1, read on the forward strand.
TTTAAGAATTGAGGTAGACTTGGCTTTATATCGTTGGAGTCTAATTTGATGGTTCGAATGCAGTTAAAAGTGTTGATTCTAGCCAAGATCCTTCTTTTGATGCATTTAGTTGTAATTTTGTTATAGAGCTTGTTTCAATCTTATTTGGTGGTCATTAGATCACCTTTACCCCTAGTTGGGGTAGCAGATGTAGATAATATTTCCAGTTAGAATTGTTTGTGGAGAAGTTCGTTTATTGTTTTTTTATTGAAGAGTTCAAATTTATTCATTGCAATGAAAATTTTCTACAAGTGAAGAGTTTTTAAGTGTTGTTGCGGTACAATTCTGTCATGGTGGAGATTGTTAGAGTTTGGTGTGAACCGAATTCTTTGTTGAAGATAATTGAGAGTTTTAATTAAAGTGCATATTAAAAAGAATTCTATTTGGAATGCTATTGTCGAATCTTATTCAAGTTTACTTGACGAATTCTAATTGAAGTTCTACTTGAAATCCCATTGAAAGTAGGAATTTGTGTTGATTTGAAGAAGACATTATGATGAAGAAAATTAGAATTTTTGGAGTAAAGGACTAGAGAGTGGACGCCGCAGTGCTAGAAGCCACGACAATTTTGGCTCAGCTCTGCGGCGCCATGCACGGTACAGCGTCGCCTACTATTCTATCTCCCTACACTGTTTTGGTCTCCATTTTCGTTTTGGACTCTATTTTTTGACATTCTATTTCATCTACAACTCTACTATGAGTGGTTGACATCTTTTGTATATATTTGGCACTTCATTATGATATTGATTAAGTTAGAAGAAATTAGATAAATCATATACACAAAATCTTTTAATTCTTTCTTCACATTATAATAAAATCTCTATTCTCTACAAATTATTTTATTCTTGTTTTTTTGCGATCAGTTACTTTGTATTGTGGCTTCATCTCTTATTTTCTCCAACAATTTGGTATTGGATTAATCCAATATTATCTGCCTTTCACAAAAGTTGAGGTGTGATTAATAATCACAATAATGCATATGCATTGCACTATAACAAAAAGTTCAAACGAAACAGCAAATCTCATTGCATAGTTGTATATACAACACAACTAAACATGTTGAGATAAAAAAAACAAGCAAACCCTAAGGGCCAACAAGAATTTCATTGAGGAAATTGNCTCTACAAATTATTTTATTCTTGTTTTTTTGCGATCAGTTACTTTGTATTGTGGCTTCATCTCTTATTTTCTCCAACAATTTGGTATTGGATTAATCCAATATTATCTGCCTTTCACAAAAGTTGAGGTGTGATTAATAATCACAATAATGCATATGCATTGCACTATAACAAAAAGTTCAAACGAAACAGCAAATCTCATTGCATAGTTGTATATACAACACAACTAAACATGTTGAGATAAAAAAAACAAGCAAACCCTAAGGGCCAACAAGAATTTCATTGAGGAAATTGATTAATCCAAACCAGACCACATGAGTAACATCACCACCACCAATGGGAGGAATCACCTTCCAAGTTTGAACTAGAAATGGCTCTATTAGTGCATATGCAATCACGTACAAGGAATTTTTCCATAGGAAGTTTAGGGTCCCAGGACATCATTATTCTTGATATAAACAGAAACCCAACTGCAGACATAAATAACCCCAGAATCCCAATTGCCAGTTTGGCTGTAGTCGGATCCAAATCCATCAACACCAAATTTTCTATAAATTCCGTTATAGAATGTGAATTTGAAGGTAAAATTTCGAGAATTCCATGCTCGGAGCTCGAAGGGATTACGACTCTTAAACAACAAAAAGCTGTAGATTTATGATTCTTAATTCCTCTAAAACCTCGACTGAAGTTTTATGGCCGGAATCAATTTTTGCTATAGAAGAAAGATGAGAAGATAACAACCTTATCCCAGTCAATTTCGACGAACAGGATACATCGAGACCAGTAGTAGCAGTAATATCTGTAAGTGTTATGCCCTAAGTCCAATCAACTTAGACATAAACACTTTTAATATATATAGTCGATGTACATTTATGGCAATATCTATTATTTAATTGAATTAATATTCTGATTAATTAAATAATAGAATCCGTAGATTCAAATCTTGGTG
>CAIGRL010226121.1:0-15065 GCA_903798325.1 Fraxinus xanthoxyloides
AATTAAGTTACAACTTATCCAAATTATTGAAAAATAATCTAATTCAATGACTTAGATAAGTGTACAAAATACACTTATCAGAAAAAACAATCTTATTGCTCAGTTTTGAAACTCGTATTATTATTTTCTAGGCCCCATATTGATATATTTCTTACTTTTTAAATTATCCATTGTAGTGTTAGATTATGTTCAATGTTGAGTACTAAGTATGCCATTTTAGTGTAAGTAGAGAGTTACGACTACGAGCTATGATATTCAAAGTGAAATCGAGATTTCTCCAATTTTAACTTTTGGCGCATCCAATTTTTTTTTTCTCGAAATGCACTGTAGGTAAGACGACATTCGAATTTGTACATTTGTGGTTAATAATCAGTGATTTTGGCCAACCACATCTATATATCTCATCAAACTCAAATTGGACCAACCAATATTTTGGAATGGAACCTCTTTGCATTGAATAAGAAATACATGGATTCTCATGAGCTTGCAGGATTTGTGTTTGCTAGAGGGTACATTGTAATCCCCTCTTCTTATTACCAGTTATTTATTTATTTCTGGAAGCACAGGAGGTTTGAACAGACATGGGAGGAAAACATGGTGTCAGATGGTCAATTAAACTCATGTTTACTTACCTTAGTTGGCATTTGGATATTGTCATTAAGGCTGGTATTATGTGAAGAGCTATAGCATTTATTAAAATGTATGTATCACTGGGTAAATATTGATCTCTTGTTAGGTAGAATTTCTTTGTGAACAGATAATTATGTAAATATTAGTGCTCTCATTTGAGATTCTTGAAATCACATGCATATTTAAATCAAGATTTTTCATTTTGTAATGTGTTTATAGGTTTCGTAACTTTTGTTTAGTCAATATTTTAGTAAATTTCTTCAATTTTGTTAACTCAATATGTTAGTAGATTTTATAAATATTATGTGATACTACCAAGGTCTACTTGTCACTTGTCCCACAACACTTACATTAATAATCGTCATTCATGAAAGTTATGGCTTTTATTTGAAGAGCAGTGCTGCTTGGCTCGGGATCTATTTGAAGAGTAGTGTTACTTGTCTCAGGATTAAATCTCGGGACAAACCAGGGGCACCTATTGGAGGGGGTCTGCCCCAACAGATATGACTCGGGGATTTAATCCCGGGCCAAAGAACGTTATTCTTATTTGAATGTTATCTTAGAAATATTGAATTCATTTTAGGTAGAGTTTTGGTGAGGACCAATTATTTTCAAAATGTTAATTTCCTCATTTCAGACCGTTGAAATTTTATAAATATTTTATGTTTAGATTTCTAAAGTCTTTTTCTTCTTTTGTTAGTATTTCATGCTAGAAATATTACCAGAAAAATATTTGTAATTAGTTATCACAAATAAATATTCATACGATTATTCAGTTCATAAAAAATGAAAAAGAGAAATAAATGATCATTGTTATTTATTAATTCTGCCGGATCATGCTAGTAATGTAGACTAGACTGATACATTACTACAGAGTCAAATGAAATTTTTAATGCTTTTTCTGAGATAATTATTCCATGCGCATTCTGGTTTTCTTGTGTTCATATTCCAACAGTAGTCATAACTCATATGCGCTTTCCTGTATCTCAGCATTTTCTTTTTCTCCTCATTATTGAGCCTCCAGATTTTGTTCCAGAAATACTTTTTCGAATTACACTGCGAAGCACCGTTGATTTGAGCTGGGCAAGCATTGAAATTGAAATCTTCATAATGAGCAATAAAGGGAGCTTGAGACCAATCAACAACTCCTGCCCAATCTGCATTCCATATACTTGCCTCTATGTGCATAGGCCTCCATGGATAGTCCACTCCATGTTTTGCATAGTTCTTGAACTCTCTAATGGGAATTCCATCCACGTAGAACCTAAAATCACATTAAAAAAAAACCTTTAGTGTCACGTATGGCGAGTTCACGCGTGAGCGAGCCCTTGGTTTCCATATAGTTCCCCATCAAGATAGCACGAAAAGTAATAATTATGCTACTTGCACGGATTTTGGTACATGAATAATATAATTCGGCCACGGAAGTGCTAAGTATCAATCTATGTGGCATTGGATCCCTTGCATTCAATTGGTTAATGTAAAGTATTTACAATTTTTAACCAAATGAATACAACGGACACCAGCGTCGCATAGACTAATGCTTATCACCACTAGGACTTGATATATTATTTTAGCATAAGTGATGTTTAATTTTAGTCTATATTACAATAGCACTTATGACATTAGATAATGAGTAATGCTATTTGTAAGCAATTACCTGGTTCTTACCCATTAAAAGTAAATGTGGCAGTAACCTATTGTCACATGGATTGTTGATGGGTAAGCATTGCTTATAAATAGCATTATTCTTAATTCTTAAGTTCAATTAAATAAAAAGATTTAAGACCCATTTAATACGACAAGTGCTGTCATCTAAACTGACATGACAGCTAGATATCATTATTCTTGGTACTCTCACATGAACTGTATAGGTATCCCAAAAAAAATCTATGAAACAAAAGAGTATTGAAGTGAAGAAAAATCATTACACAATCTGATATTGATTCCAAAGAATTTCATAAGTGTGAAAATCTTGAGAAGGATTAAACCAAAGATTGAAGCTTTGTTCTCTGTGTCCTCCATCATTGTCATAAACATTTGTTTGTACTGTTCCGTTAGTACCCAAGAACTCATAATCAAGCTCAAAATGATTTCCTGGGTCTTGATTATCTGGTGCAGATGTTAACTGCCAATTTACATGCAATTAAAAACTGTATATAACAAATATATATGTCTAAAAAAATTAATTAAAGAGAACATTTATTACATAAAAGGTTGTAACAATTCCTCCTGTCTTTCTGTCTGGTAACTTCATTCTTATGCGAAACAGTCCGGATCCGTATTCCAAATTGGACCTAAATCCAGCCCCTACATATGTCCACAAAAATCATTACATCATTAAACTTTATATGCATGTTTTCATTTTGTCATATAGTTTGCTCATATTTTTCTATTATTTATTTATTTTTTATGGTAGTTTTTGTAAAAGATGACAAAGCTGTCTATTTGGAGAACAAATTATCCAAACTAAACATATACAGATTTAAGCTTATATATTTTAAATTACATGCTTATTTACGTAGTTTACGCGAACGATTGCATTCATACATTTGAATCTTGATGCATGCTAATATAAAACGGATTGTATAAATGTAAAAAACTAACCTGAGGATTGATCCATCAGAAGTTGCACCTCAGTTCCTTGGGGATTAACCGTAAGATGATTGATTCCCCACAGAGGAGAATAGGTTTGATTGAAGAAATTTCCTGCTCCATTTGCATTTTTGTATAAAAACCCGAGAAGAATAGTAAGGACAATTAAATTCAATAAAGCCATTAAAGAAAATCAGAGACCAAGCAATTGAAATTTATATAAATAAATAGAGTGCTTTGAGAGCTTGATGAGGAATTATGCTCCTCTATGGACATTATATATGTATGAATGTATGTATGTATACAACTGGATTATATAAAGATCCTATTAGGTATTGCAATCAAACTTAAAATTATTGGGTGACAATTAATCTTTTTCTAATGTGACTCAAACGAGCTATTAAGTCGGCCAATCGAAAATATGTGTGGATAAGTACCCGGCGTATAGATATTGAAAAACTTTAAATAAGTATTAATGTGTCTCTTAAACAATTATGCTGCTTATATAAAGGTGGTTTACAAAAGTATGTTGACAAAGTGACGTGGCAAGATCTAAGTCATTGATTTCAAAAACTGTTTTTTAAATCATTGGCCAAGATGTTGCCAACACGTATTTTGTAAACCAATTTTGTAACTTGACTTTGTACAAGTAGCATGACCCAAGTGGAAATTATACCTATGGCTGTTTTTCAAGTTTGTATTTCATAAATATGATTTTAAGTTTCATCTTTCACAATTCAGGTTAAAATTAATTATTTAATATTTACTAAATAAATTTATGATTAATAATAAATCAAAAAAAAAATTATACATTAATCTTTCTATCTCGTGAGCCCTTTCTTGTCTCCCTTTTTTCTTCTCTCTCTATCCCCGCCCTCTGCCAGAAGACCACCATGAGCGCTGCCTCACAAGAGTGTCCTGCCACTGAGTGTGCCGCTCACAGTACAGGTAGCACGCAAACAAATAGGGCACCGCTGCAAGCACGAAGCAGTGGTGAATTGCTGATAAGTGCATTTTTCAACGCTTATTTTGCCAAATAACATGACTAATTGTTGACACAAGTGTTTGAATATGGCTTAATTACATTTAATTTCATTTTGTAGCACTATATTGATGGATGTAGTAGAACTCAAGAGAAAAGATACGAAAAAGGACCAAAACAGAAAAGCGAACGTTTAAGGACCAAAGTGCAAATAGCCTAAAGATGACCTGAAGCTTGAATTGAGATTGTAAATGAACTAAGTCCTGATTTGATGAGTGCAAGGGCTATTAGAATAAGGAGAATAAAAAATAAAGTTCGATAACTAAAACGACGCACATGAACCTCCATTCGGTCACACAAGCCTTTGCAGGAAAATAGAGGCCTAGAGTTTTTGAACCATGCAGTTGCATGACTCATAATCATGCGGCCGCATGGTAGGTTTTTTACCCGAAAATTCTGATTTCCTTATTCTGCTCAAATACTTTAAGAAACGAATTTTGGGACGAATATAAAAGCTTAAAACCGTCAAGAACGAAAGAGAAGACATTACAACAAGAGAAAAACCCTAGAATACATATTGACAGAGATCTTGAGGCCAAAATTACAAAGAGAAACACAAGATTCGTGGGTTTTCAAGCATAATATTGATCTAGTGATGTCTTTTCTTCAATTTTTTTTTATGTATTTTACATTTTTTGACATTAAACACGTTTTGGATTTGAATGATTTATATGCAATTATTTTTCTCCATAATTATGTGTGCAAATGATTGTGTAAATATGGTGACATATTTCATACATTCGAGAGAAGGGAAATAGGTTCGACACGAATAAATCATCGTAGAGTCGGATAGGGGATAGAGATATATTGCTATACCTTACGTGAATCTTTAAGTGTCCACAAAAATCCATGCATTCTTATATATTTGCATTAGTCATAGAGATATAGGTGGGTCGTACATGAGAGTAGGGTTAACATTACTCGAGAGAGATTGTTGGATGGAATAGGAACATTGATTCTTCAACTTCAATTGTGTTGTCAATTTGTAAAATTGGGATTAAAAAAGGTTATTGAATGGGGATTTGTGATCCTAGTGCGCTTTTCATTCATTGAATTTAACAACTAGTTTTGTAGCATCATTTTGCAATTTAGTTTACTTAGTTTACTTACAATCATTTTAGTAAATTAGTTTAATCTTAATTTTCATTATAATATAAATGTGATATTTTCTTGATTCGGTTAAGGTCGAGGTAAAAAGAAATTGAACTAAATCAATCCATGTGGGAACGATAACTGGAACCCCAAATTTCACTTTATTATTTGTTACGAACCGTATACTTAAAGTAATTTTTATTCGAAATATAATTTCGTGAAGAATTGCTATCATATTAGTAACTAGTTTGGATAAAATAAATCTAAATAATAAATAGTAACTTCAATATTCAAATAATTACTAATAATAAATAATTTAAATTTAATACATAATTTTCTATCTATATATGGCCATCATAAATATTTCCTACACTCGATTTATTTCTTATATGATACGAATACAATTATAGCAGTTTCCACCCTTTAATTAGCCTTGTATTCAACGCTTAAAATCTGAACGGATGAGACCAGGATGGAAATTTCAACTAATGAATTCCTCGCATTGAAAAAGTCTTTAGATAGTGCAGAGAAATTAACCCAGCTAGCTATTGAAAAATTGTTTGTGGTTGAATCTAAATTATGTGCCATAACAAAATCTGCGAAGAAAATGATAACATCAAAATATAAATAATCTTTCCAGGACGATCCATATGCAGAAATTGATGAAGACAACATGACTACGAGCCGGATTACTTTGCTATACAAAGGATGGGAGATCAAATAAATTCGAATTTTCCAAATAACATGACGATGGAGNCATTGAAAAAGTCTTTAGATAGTGGAGAGAAATTAACCCAGCTAGCTACTGAAAAATTGTTTGTGGTTGAATCTAAATTATGTGCCATAACAAAATCTGCGAAGAAAATGATAACATCAAAATAGAAATAATCTTTCCAGGACGATCCATATGCAGAAATTGATGAATACAACATGACTACGAGCCGGATTACTTTGCCATACAAAGGATGGGAGATCAAATAAATTCGGATTTTCCAAATAACATGACTATGGGGGATTTTTAAGCCATGCAAAACATGAGAGCCTACTGAGTATTTAGAGATCTATGAGATAACCATTATAGAGTCAAACGAATCACTGACATTCAATAAAGATGAAAACATGCAATCCCACAACTTTCATGATTTTGAAATTAAAAAATGAAGAGGATATCAAAGTATTCTTAGTTGAGTTTGATTCGAGTGGTGTACACAAGTCATATCCTATCCTAACTAAAAGAAAAGAGCCAGTTTTGAGGGCACTGTTTCTATGGAAGCGTGCCCTTCAATTTCTTTTTCAGTTTTTTGAATATCTTTTTCTCTCTTCATTCAACATTTAAAAATGCCATCTCCTCAAAATTGATTCAGAAATGACGTCATTTTATGTGTACTGTTTTTAATTTAAATGTTGTGTCACTTAGGGGTAGGCAAAACCCGACCGAACCCGATTTAATGAAAATCTCTTCATTTCTTTTGCTACGTTTTCTTACCTATCCTTGATTTTATTACACACTAACAAATTCCTTGCATTGAAAAAATCTTTAGATAGTGGAGAGAATTTAACCCAGCGAGCTGTTCAGAGTTTATTTGTGGATGAATCTAAATTATGTGCTATAACAAAATAGCTTCTTTTACTTTTGTAGATTTTCAGAAGGAACCTTATGATCCATATGTGGAAATTGATGAATATAACATGACTATGGGCCGAGGATTAAAATAACATGCCATGGGAGTTCTCCCCTTCATTCGACCTGAGGAAACCACAATTAAAGAAGAGTGTGTAGAGACCGAGAAATTAATCGTAATGATGCCAAGTGAATCGGTGGCATCCAATGAAGGTGAAATTATCATGCAATCCTCTGATTTCAGTGATTTTACAATAAAAGACGAAGATCAATCAAAGCATTCTTAGTTGAATACAAATTGTATGGTACACGCAAGTCATATTGCATTGAAAAGGGCAAAGTGAAAGTTTGAACATACTAAAGTTTGGTGCAAAGATAACATACGCAAACAAAGCAAAACTTCCAAGCTCTATTCAACATGTCATAAATATGTTTTTGCAAAAAGTCGGGCTAGGACTATAAACAAGCACTTATTTGAAGGAAAATCAATTCTATACCCTTTTATTACTTACTTTTATAATTAACATTACATGTAGTGCGTTAGGATTGCATTTAATATTTAGATATGTTTATTTATCATCTAATTTATTTATTTTTAATATTTTATACTTAATCCTATCATCGCAATCATGTCCAAAAAGAATTATGTAATCCCATACACATAATCGATACTAGATTAGTTTTAACTCTTATGTGATTGTATCAATTAATAATTAATTTCATTTTTCTTTGCAGTTATCATAAAAGTATCTTGTAAATCATGCAAAATAAAGAAAAGAAAGATACAAGATCAAGTGCTAAAAAAGAGCATCTTCATATAACGTGACTACGATTGCTTCCTATTAGATTTTAATGATTTTGTAATTGGCAAATTCTGTGAACAGAATGATTTAATTTGATAGATTGTAAAAGTTCAAGAAGTAAGGATAGTTATTAGGTTTAGGGTTTCGAGTTTGGAACAAGGAGGAAAATGACGCGAATTTTCGCTGGACTGTCTTCAAGGGTTGACTCGAGCTACAAAAGCAGAAACATCATCGCTAGACCAATCGCACCTCCTTCGCTCGAGCAACACCCTGTCGCTCGATTGTCGATGACCCTTCGCAAGAGCAACTGCTTTATACGAGAAATTCTTATTCCTCGTTTTAAAAGTTTTTTTCTATATACCAGAACACGTACATAATTTTTAATTGAGAAAGTTTCATATGTGAGAGATCTATTCATTCCATCATTCAACCTTCATCCTGTGTGAGTGTTTTGGTTAGAAAAACATCAGATTCAATATCCAAATATCAAAAATCAAACTTCCTACAATCTGTCATATGCGCTGAAGATTGAGGAAGGCGACTGGAGTTTTGCCTGTTAAGAACGGATTATTTTTCGTGATCCACGGGAAATAGACGATTCTACCAAATTAGGGAATGCTGCAGGATAGCGGAGTTTCAGGAGAGCGTTGGTTATTGCAGCTGGAATAGGTACAAAGGGTATAGAATTCAGGAAAGTTGTCGAATTGCAGTTAGAAGATCAGATAGATCATGTCATCGTCTAGTCTGATAGACTGTAAGTACATAATCGTTTATAGTGGATTAACTGGCAAAGTGCCCGAAGTTTTTCCCAATTGGGTTTATTCCTGAACAATTCTTGTGTGCTTTACTGCTTTATTTATTGTTTTTGATATGCAAATTGCGGTAATTCAAAATAAGATAANAGCGTTGGTTATTGCAGCTGGAATAGGTACAAAGGGTATAGAATTCAGGAAAGTTGTCGAATTGCAGTTAGAAGATCAGATAGATCATGTCATCGTCTAGTCTGATAGACTGTAAGTACATAATCGTTTATAGTGGATTAACTGGCAAAGTGCCCGAAGTTTTTCCCAATTGGGTTTATTCCTGAACAATTCTTGTGTGCTTTACTGCTTTATTTATTGTTTTTGATATGCAAATTGCGGTAATTCAAAATAAGATAATTTGACTTGCATGATTAACTATATAGATATGAATTAAAAGTGACCTGTAGTTGTTTAATTTGTGATTATTTTTTTATTCCGCATTAAATAAATATTCATCTTCTCTATGTATTGTTAGGGTCGAACTGTGTAAATTTCACTTCCTTTCTTAAGCTCATTTTGTAATCACATTGAGGAAAATGTATATTTCAAGTTGGGAGTATAATTTATTTTGTTTCCGTGCTATAAATTTTTCTAAAATCTGAAAATCTTGAAAAATTAAGAAAAAAAAAGTATTTAGGTATTGTAGTTTGTAACTAATTTTTAGTAATCAATGCCTATTCATTACTATTGTTTAGGCGACGATCTACAAGAAAGAAGGGACAAAGAATAAAGTGAATAAAAATATACCAAAAGCATATTGAGGCAGTGATAAACAATTATAAGCATTGTTTTTGCCCGACTAAGCCTAGAACAATTAATTTGGATACTTAAATTTCTAATTAGGTTATTAAACTAGTTAAAGCTTGGAGGTTAGAATACTCAAATCTATGGAAAATCATAACATATCGAGATAGTTTTTTCCACTTGAGAAATCAACTGAACATGAGAGCGAGAAAAGAATGATCGTTGTGAAATCAACCTTAAAACAAATGCCTCCAAAGATTGAATGATAAGTTTTGAGATGTGCATTCCATGAGAGAGGTGAAATATTTGACTATTGAAGATTGAAAAATAACCAACATATTTGACTGTCTACACACACACACGTCAATCAAACACTAAAAAGGTGGAAAATCGTATAGGTAGCATTACATATGAGCTTTGTATGAATTATCAAAGAGTTTCATTAATAGAGTCGACTACGAAAATCTATCTAAATAATTGATTTTACTTTTTTATGTTTTCTTGTGTTTTAAGTAGATAACTTGCTTAGGAAGAACAAGAATTTATGTTTGGGGTATTTCGTAAGTATATTTTATAAACTTATTTAGAGGGTGTTTGGTAGAGATTAAAATCAGATTAAAATTGAAAAACTAGCTGTTATTGTTGACTTTTATTAGACGGGTGAGACCAATAACAGTTATATTTTCAATTTTAATTGAATTTTAAATCATACCAAACAGACCCTTAGGCTTCTAAATTTGATGAAATATGATTATATTGAGCGAATATTTATCTAATTTAGCGTAAATATGTTAGTTATACGCAAAATCCCGACTTGGATGCAATGATGCCAAAAACTTATTACGCTAAAGTGCCACAAGTGGACAATATTGTAAAAAATAAAGTCGATTAAGTCTATATATTAGTTTCACGAGTACTAAGTGTTTATTTAGTTCTAATAAATCTAAATTTAATCGAATAGCAAGATTAGTTGACAGATGGTTTATAATAACAAATTAAACCTACGACTAATCTAATTACCACACTAAACTAACCAATGGCAAAGAATTATAAGATTTTCCAACCCAATAAATTCACATCTAATGCTTGTTCTATATTATAAATTGGTCATTGACCATTACTAACTAAAATTGGGACTAAATCCCTATGATCTTATAATTAATTAGGGTGATAAAGGGGCTCAATTTTGTTTTGCTCAAAGTTTGAATTATGAGCATAAATCTCACATTATAGAATTAAGACGATGTGTCTCGTTAATTCTGATGAGCCTAAATAAGTGTTACTTGAGATGATGATAAATGATTTACTATTATTATTGGTAAAAAGACTCCAATTAATTTCTAAACAATTAATACTGAGAACAAAATGCTTTTCTGAAATGGACATTGAAAAATATTGAGAATACATATATAATTTGAACTGTTATGAAATATTTTAAAGTCCAACAAGTGATATTTTATAAGAGTTTACTGATTGTCAATTTGATTGAACGATTTTCTTATAATAAAAGTGAGGAATTAAGAAGCAGAAATTATATTTATAATGCACGATTATTTTAACTTAAATCCTCACAAAAGATAATTCGAACAAAAAGTTCAAAAGATAATTCATTTAGACTCAATTACTGATTAATGAGATTAATAATGTCTCACACATCAGTTTTAAATGCTTAACTTGAATCAATGTCCTATGCGAATAATTCATTAATATTATATTTGATAAATTTACGACACATTTTGCATTCGATTTCAAGATACAAATCTCCACAAAAAATGGAGCAAATAAGTAAGACGATTTCATTTAGAAGGTGTATACTCTTGGAGAATATATAAACATAAATAATTATAAAATCTTAGAATAGATTCAAGTACTTGAAATATTGAAAATAAAGATATATCAAGAAGTTATATCGTTATGAGAATGAAATAGAATCTAAAAGAAAAAATTGACGATAATATTTTTGTACTTGATGTACTAATTCATGCTATGAATAGAGACGATATCAAAATCAATTTGTCGAAGCACATCGATCAAATACATGATTGTCCAAATGAAAGTACACAATCTTAGCAAATTGAACTTGCTAGAGAAACATTCCAAACACCTAGATGTGTAAACTTATATGAAAAGGAAATGTGTAAAACGAAATCATAATATGTAATGCATGACTTACAACATAATAAAATTTCACAAAGATCGTGGTGGATGCAATCACGAGTCTATATTTTATTATCCCAACAATGCATGAAATTTGATATGCATACAGCAAATGTGATTATAGCCATTTCATTTGGCATAGCTTTAATAGTATCCCTGAAGTATTTTATGCCTAGAGCATATAATCCAGTGCGATTATCATGGGGGAGTAAATACGCATTTTACTCTTTTTCTTGACCAAGGTTTTGTCCCATTAAGTTTTCTTGTCAAGGTTTTGTAGTACATTCAAAATAATAATGTACTATTTTTCCTTGACTAAGATTTTTTCACAAAGTTTTTCCTAATAATGTCCAGAACCTATCACATATTTATCCTCTAGATAATACTCTTGTATATTACAAATTGTGTACGAGACTCATACAGAGAATAACAACAAGATCCATTTATTATTGAACTATCATGTAATTACGGTCACCAAAAATTGATAAATATCTAGTAGAAAATGATTTATCTTGAAGGCCATAACAAGACAGTATCAAATACACTTCATCAGAATTTGTGATGTTAAGGCTTAGGTATACAAAACATGGATGACTCATTACAATGATTTTCATTTATTGAAATCAAAGGAGTAGATATACTTTTTTTTCTTTCACTCAAGTTTTGTCCCGTTAAATTTTCTCGATAAGGTTTTAATAAGGCAAAATTTTATTAAACCAATTTTGTTATAATTATTTGTACTCTTTTTTCTTAAGTTTGGAATTTTTGTCACACTGGACTTTTGCTGAACTAGGCTTTTAACGAGATAGAGATTATGCAAAAAGTCATCAAATAGGGAGTATTGTAAAATTGTGAGATAATTATTGATATCTATTAATCTTATAATGATACTTATAAGTCTTATTTACTAAAAAAAAAAAAAGTGTATTCTATTTTTAATTGTAAATCTCATTTTGAACCCTATAAATATGGTCTATCTTTATAATAAAATCACACTTATGTATTGATTCTCTCAATTCTTGTTCTATTATTTCTTTTTTGCCCTAAGTTTTATAACAAGTTTGTGTTCTTTGTATTCTATTATACACTGTTTTGGAGATTTGTCTATTCAAAGGCTAGACTCTTGCACAAACTTGTTTTGCCACAAAAATAATCTTCTTGCCACTTCCTTCCAATGTAAATTGGTGACAATTATTCACGTTATTCTCTACATCGAATTAATTTGATTCGTGAATACATAAAAAAATAACTAGAATTAAAGGATCCTTAAAATGAATCTTATTTCGAAGTCAGTTATTTAACGAGCATTCTGGTTTGCTGGTAGTTGGTTTTGAACAATAGTCGTAAACCATAAACGACTTTCTGTATCTTTGCATTTGCTGTTTCTGCTTAGCATTGAGTTCCCACTGCCTGTTCCAAAAATAACTATTCGAATTGCATTGTGAAACCGTGTTGATTCGAACCGGGCAAGCACTGAAACCAAAATCTTGATAATGAGCTATGAAAGGAGCTTGAGACCAATCAACCACTCCTGCCCAGTCTGCATTCCATATACTTGCCTCTATGTGCATAGGCTTCCAGGGATAATCCACTCCATGCGCCTTGTTGTTCTTGAACACTCTAATCGGAATTTTATCCACAAAGAACCTAAAATCGCGTAAAAATAACATCATAGAGTGAGCACTTAGGTGTTTAACTCGACTATTAAATGTGGCACGAATAGACTTGATACATGCCACATTAGGGTTTTCTACGGTTCCAGCCGCGAAGATAATAAGATATGCACTGTGTCGATATCAGGAAAAATGCGAAAAAAAAAATAGAGAATATGTTAGGAAAAACCATTACACTATCTGATGGGGATTCCAAAGAATTTCATAAGTGTGAAAATCTTGAGAAGGATTAAACCAAAGATTGAAGGTTTGTTCTCTGTGACCTCCATCATTGTCATAAACATTTGTTTGCACTTTGCCTGTTGTACCCAAAAACTCATAATCAATCTCAAAATGATTTCCAGGAGCTCGATTATCTGGTGCAGAGGTCAACTGCCAATTCAAAAAATAAATGAAAATCAAAAGTTATAAGCAAATCTCAATATATAAATAGAATAGAATTAGACAGTATTTAATTACGTAAAAGCTTGTAACTATCCCTCCAGTTTTTCTGTCTGGTATCTTCATCCTTATATGAAACAATCCGGATCCATATTCCAGCTTGGAGCGAAATCCAGCCCCTATAAATACTCACAAAAACCATAATTAGAACCATTATATGTCTACTTATTATGAGAAAAAAATACTCTTTTCTTTTTCATTTATTTGATAAAATCACGCAAATATGTTTTTTCTATAATATATAAAACGACTATCACTTATGCAAACAATTAACCTGAGGACTTATCCATAAGAAGTTGTACGTCGGTTGCTTGAGGATTAACCGTTAGGTGATTTAATCCCCATAGAGGAGAATAGTATTGATAGAAAGATGCATTTGCATTAGTGAAAAAAGCTCCAAGAAGAATGGCAAAGACATCAAGCAAAAGGAAAGACATTGAAATAAAATGAAAAGAGCCAGCAATTATAGAGTTTGATTTGTGATTATCCTGTTCTAGGGGTCTTTATATATATATATCCTCAACTTATTCTAAATTTAGATATCATCAATTGAAATTTTAATGGATTTGAATGAAATTGATTCCCCAATTGAGATTTTAATGAGTTTAAATGAAATCTTTGTCTCTCAATAACCATGAATTTATGAGGATTTCAACCTTAAAAATACATATAAACAATTTTCTTTTAAAATTTCATCATTTTTAATGAGATTCTTATGAATTTTATGAAAATATATGAAGTGTAATTTAGGTGTCCTGAATTGAAATTTTAATGGATTTTTATGTATGGTGTTGTGTAGTATTATTGGTGTTATATTAGAATAATGTTATCTAACACTATTAAAATATAATATTCTTAGGAAAATATGAGGTTGATATGATGATGATCTGATTAATTCTTTAGAAATAATATAATTTCACTATCAAAATTGTAATTAATTTCACCAAAATTAAGGTGGATCTCATTGATTGAGATATTATTAGTAACTTAATTATAGAAATCTATGATTATTTTTAATTATATCATATTTATTAATTTGTATTATCAAATCTCAATTAAAAGCCTTTTTGAGCCCTATTTTATTGTAATAATACATTTTAAAATATTAAACTGATAAAGAATATATGATTAAAAAATAAGGATGTGTTTGAATCTCATTAAAAGGTTAATAATGAATTTTTTGAATAGCAGATCAATGGAAAATTTGTGGTTAAAAAATAAAGATAAATTTTTAATTTGTGTGTAATATTATTTAATTGAAGAACATGTAGTTGAAAAGAAAGAAAATAATATATTTTGAAAAAAATGAGAATCAAATAAGGGAAGAGTTTTAATTTTGCTAAAAATCATTTAACAACTCTCATTCTCAATTAAGAGTCAGACCAAGACCAATAACCAGTGTTCTAAAAAGCGTAAAGCGTGGCTAGGCGTGGAGGCCAAACTTCAAGCTTTACAAGCCTAGGC
>CAIGRL010226125.1:0-11852 GCA_903798325.1 Fraxinus xanthoxyloides
CATTCATCTTTATATATTTTATCTTGTAAATCAAATACATTGAACGATTAACTAGAATGGCCTAATAATCATCTATTAGAATTTGCCTTTTCATGTTAATTGGTATATTCTAATCAATCTCTCTTTAAAGTGATCTTAATATCATTCTTATTCCTACACGCTAAAAAGATACTTTTAAACAATCTCTTTGACTTGTAAGCCAAAGTATATATGCCATGTTTTACTAGTTGAAGTTTTTCTTACAAGTGTTCCTATATTCCAAGTTTCTACCTTAATTCTATTATTCTAAACTTTCTGATCTGCGGAGCTTCAAAACCCTTGCTTACTTCACAGCACATCTAAGCGCACATATGTCATGTCGAGTTTGTAGGTTTATCAAGTATTGATGCAAGACGCCGTAAGAGGGACCTCCCAACCAAATTTCGTCAAGGTTTCTTTTATGTGAAAGCTCAAATCTAACTTTCCTTAATTTAGATGACCGTAAAAATTTAGCCCTTGCTTGATGGGGATTAAAACCAGATTTTTAGCAGATTTTGATAAAGTTGATGAAACGTGTGGTTGAAAAGTTGTGGGTCCTATAAGATGTGCGGTTAAAATTAATTTTTGACTTTCATTTAGATTAAAATCTAGATTTTAATTTCTACCAAACGGGGATTTAATCATATAAAACAAGTCTAAATCCAGTTCAACTAACCAAATCGCTAAGTACAGTGGCAAATGATGCGAGTTCTTGAACAATCTTATTCCCTCCATCGAACAATAGACATGAAAAAATTACCCCGTTTTCTTTTCCGAGTTTAGAATCAATCTCACCTGTGGGTCCAGTGACAAATAATTGAAGAATCTATGCATAAAAATAATAATAAATAACAAAAAAAAAAAAATCATTTTTCATATATGAGACTGTATTTAATGAATGGTTATTAGGAATCTATTGTCATAAATTGGAAAATGGAGTTCACCAATTAGGGTAATGAGAATTGAGAAATGACAGTATTCCACAACCAAGAATGTGCATCTGATTCACATCAGCAATTCTATATAAAATTGAAATGCATTAAGCAATCTTCAACAGAATTGCAAGCAGAATTTAAGAGAAAAAAACAACTTTTTAACCACAAAGGAATTATTCTAGTGTTTTCTGCTTTACAAGCAATTGTCATGTCAGAGCAACAAGGATCGTTAAAATTAAATAAAAAAAAAACAATTAATGATTCTAATTCTAGAGTTTCCTTTAGAAATCAAAAAATAAAATGAATAAAGGGCAGCAGTCTTCTTCAATGTTAAAAAAACAGCACCCCGAGGTCGCTACTCGAATCATTTTTCGACATTAGACTTAATTTATATCATGCTTAATAATTGTCCATGCACGAGACTTGAATATAGGATATGGACTTACAAATTTTGAAAACGACATTTCCACGCCCTTCTAGAAAAGAAGCACGAACAAGATTTTAGCCTGTTTGCACCCGCTACAAAACAAACCGTAGATTATTTATTTATTTATTTATTGCATGAAAACAGACATGACATTGACAAACATGGCAAACCAGCCTTTTACAGATACTAATAAATGTAATGAAATAACATTAGAATTTATTCCAAAGTTTTAAAGGAAAGGAGAATAAACATCCATATATACGAAGGCCATGCTTTCTTATTGAGCACAAAGTCATGCCTTTAATAAGGTTTCATACATACATTATTGTTATGGAATTTTAGCCACAAATTGATACACAAATTGCATGAGAATCCAAAAACATCACTAATGGAGAACAGCATTACTGAAAAATGACATGATGTTTACCTTCAGGAATAAGTGCCAGTGACAAGCAGCTTATCTTATAAGGTAAAGCAGCCTTGAAAATGATATTAGAATAATCAGAGAAACAAATAACCTCATCTGGATAGCCCAAGAAAAATCTCCTCTGGTTGTATGCATTTGTGTATCTTATGGCACACAACATCGAGGCATCGTTTGGCTAAGCTTTAAATATCTACTTATAAGTAGTAAATATTAAAAAAAAAATTAAAAAAAATCACCAAAATTGGAAATTCGCAACTTATTTAGATAGTAAGGAAGATTTAGTTTCAAAATAAGTAAAAAATTTCACTTTTTTTTAAGCTTAGCTAAACATGCTGAGGCTCAACCGTCCATTTTAATTGATTTGGCATTTTGTGTACAAAGAACAAATGGTCTGAGTAGAGTAGCCTGTTTCAATCATAACTTATCTCTATGGGATTTTCAATATTGCATGGCATAGATAGATTCACAGGTCCTGTGAAAATATCTGGCTATACACATTAGACTGGAATGCTCATAGGTAGGCAATGGCATCCTGCTATTGAAAAGTTGTATTTGTCTAACGTGTGCATAGAGCAGAAATAATTGGATGACGAAACATCAAAAGAAGTAGCCTGAAATTTGTTCTCAATGTTGAAAAGTTGTATTTGTGTAATGTGTTTATAACTTGTTCGCTTCGACAAGATGAATTGAAAAGTTGCTTAACAACTAAAGTAGATTATCATGGAACTCCACTGAGCTTTATGATAGAATCAAACCAATATTAAAAATTTCACAAAATAAAACACTGAATTTGACTTTGATAGTATTTTCTGGGTGTCGAACAATATTAACAAAATCTAACATATTGTCCATGCTCATAATTAGATATGAAAGAAAATTGAATACAACCAAATACCTGACACTTGCCCTTGAATACTTCCAACTAGTCAACAGACTACAAGACCACTAGCTACACTTCAAATTAGTTGTAAAGCCAGCCTGCCAGAGCCAGGAACCATCAGAATACAACTAATTTCTTGTACCATAACCTGTTGGTAGAATATAGAAACAATAGTTTCAATACCTTCCGAGATTTATGAATATGACGAGTCAGAGAAAATTGTAAATATGTGAAGAACATGTATTAACATTTCACCGTAAAGTAGTACATTCAATTGAGAACATGTTAGGTTTTTGACGTAATTGGCAAGTATGTGAACAAAAGGGACTTGAATTAATGTGTCTTAAAAGTCGAGGAATAAGTTGCAAATAGTAGAAATTGAGTTGTATTAGATCTAGGGTTCGAGAATGGAAAAGAAGAAAAAAATGACGCCGCAATTTCACTAGACTTTCGCCATGGCTTGGCTTGCGCGTCAGAAACAGTAACATTGTCGCATGTCTGTCGCCTTACCTTCGCTCAAACGACAACCTATAGCTCAACTGTCGCCCAACGTTCTCTCGAGCGACAGTATCATCTGAGAAATTTTAATTCAAGTTTTTAAGGCTTTTCAACTGGCCCATTCAACCTCAAAACCTAACCTATAATTACCAAATGCCATTGAACGTAAATTCCAAGGGTGGTCATTGCAAAAACATATACTTTTCATATAAATTAGCTTTCAACTTGATTTGTTCTTGTCGCTGAAAAACATAAAATGCATAATCCAAATACCAAACTGTTGCTTCCTACACATCTATTAGAGTTCTGAAGATTAAGGGAATGTAACAGAGTTTCAGTTGTTGGAGAACGTGGAGTTCTTCGTTAATCCACAGGAGATAAACAAATTCATAAAGCTGAGAGTTACTGCAGGAGCGCGCAATCCAAGAGGGCTTTGAAAACTATAGCTGGGAGTTGGTGCAGAAGCACTCAATCCAGGAGAGCTGTGAGAATTATAGTCAGGAGGTCAGAAAGCACTAGTGGTAGACGTATCTGGCGGATTGTGAGTTCATAATTCGTTTATAGTAGATTTCTGAATAAAAAAGTGCACGGAGTTTTCACCCAGTTAGGGTTTTTCTGTGATCAATCTATTTGTTATTTATTGTTTTCAATAAAACTGCGGCAATTCAACTTAGTATAATTTGATTGATTGATTAACCATCCGGAGATAATTAAGAGTGACTTATTGCTAGTTAATTTTAAGTTTTATTCTATATAATCACCTATTCACCCCCCCTCTAGGTGCAGTTCGAGTTGAATCTCATTATTTCAATTTGTATCAGAGCCAAATTTCGTGTCCTGACCTTTAAATTATTCTACATGAGTCAGTCATTGTTCGCGCCTTCATTTTTCGATGGAAGCAACTGTGCTAATTGGAAAGTTCGAATGAGAGCCTTCCTTAAAGTATTGGATGAGTGTATTTGGATTAGCATTTAAATTGGGTGGACTACATGTTCAACCCGTGCTGCTGGTGTAGTTATACCCACTGATATTTCACTTTAGACTAAAGATGACTTAGCTAAGTGTAACTAAAACAGTAAGGGTCTTCATACCCAGTTTAGGAGAGTATCGATGTGTGAAATTGCTAAAAAAGTTTGAGATATATTAGAAACCACACATGAGAGAACTAAATTGTTAAAAGCTCTAAATTGCAGATGTTAACCTCTAGGTTTGAAGAAATTAGAATGAAAGAGATGAATTGTTTGACGAATTCTATGTGAAGCTTAATGATATAATAAATTCTAGTTTCAACCTAGGTGAAAAGATCCTCGAGTCTAAAATTGTTAGAAAATTCTTTAGATCCCTACCTGAAAGGTTTAAACCTAAGATCACCGCGATTGAAGAAAGTAAGTACTTAGATACAGTTAAGATAGAAGAACTTGTTGGATCTCTCCAAACCTATAACTTTCCATATCTCAACCAAAAAAAGGTTAAATCCATAGCCATGAACACTATTAGGGGAGAAAAGAGTGGTTCGATTGATGTTGAGGCCCTTAGGGACGACGAAATAACTTATTTCGTTAAAAAAATCTAGAAAGTGATGAATAATAAGAGAAAGCCTCAAGACCGGAACAATGATGTCCCCAGTAGATTTTAGAAAGATAAGCATAAGAAGAATAACCCTAGTACCTCTAATAAGAAAACCCAGCTCTTCTGGATTCTGTGCTCCTGCACCAACTCCCAGCCATAATTTTCAAAGCTCTCCTAGATTGCGCTCTCCTGCAGCAACTCTTAACTTTGTGGAATTGTCTATCTCCCGTGGATTCACAAAGAACACCGCGTTCTTCAATGACTGGAACTCCAGTTACCTTGTCTTGATATTCAGAAACTCTGACAGATATGGAAGAAGTAGTAGTTTGGTATTTGGATTTAACATCTGATATTTTTATCACCGCCAAAAACAATTTACAATGAAGAGTGAAGGTTGAAATCTTCAAAGGATGAAAAGAATATGAAACAAATGTGTTTTCTAAACAATCAATCTTAGAAATCACGTTCTGTGGCGTTTAGATATTTTTAGAAATCAGGTTCTGTGGCGTTTAGATATTTATAGGTAGGTTAGGGAATGAATGGGCAGAGCAAAAAGTCTTTAAAAAATTCTTGGACAACACCATCGCTTGAGCGAAGGTTAAGGCAACAGTCTAGCGATAAAGGTTTTGTTTTTGACGCTCGAGTCAAGCCTTGGTGGCAGTCTAGCGAAAATTCGTGCCGTTTTTCCTTCTTTTCCATTCTCGAACCCTAGACCTAAAATATCATAACTTATACTAATTTTACACTATTCCTTAACTTTTTACAACACATCAACTCTAGTCCTTTTTGTTCACAAAATAGCCAACTACGTTAAATACCTAACTAACTTTCTCTTTGACATTCTGTGACCAAAGTAAGATCTAAGTAAAGGCAATATTAAAATAAGATTACAGACTCAAAACAACTGACACAACAAATAACTATCTTGAATGAATTCTGCATTTTATTTTTCAGTACCCGCTTCATGAAGTAGACAACTCAAATAGCCTGTGTAAAATATATGTGAAACAGTATTAAGAATAAACAGAGTTCAAGTAGTTCAAGTGTAAAAGTGATTTAAGCAGTTTATAATCTATAATGCGTTTTTTCAGTTTCATAACATATGCTAAACAAAGATGTAATATCAATGCAACCCAACATACTAAAACAAAACATTGATACTACAAAATATCAAAACTTAATCTAGCAAAACTTATTATATCTTATGATCAAAAGTTTTAGATACATCAAGTAGATAAAAACATACATCATGTTAAAGCAAAAATATCTATTCCATCAAAAACTTCAAAAAAATATATCTGCTCCCCTATAACACCCCTGTATAAAACTATCTGTATCTACTCCCCATTTTTTGTCAAAAAATGAGAATGGAAAAACTAATAACTATGCAGTATCATCAGAATCAATCATCTCCTCTGAAACTACACCATCATCCCAGTGGCAACGAATCCATCGAAACCCACGTTAAATATATCTAACAGTACCCTGAAGCATAGTAAACTCGGCAGTGTGTCAATCAACTGTAGCTCCTAGCTGTGTAAGCTCTGCCATCATCAGAGCCTACTGCTCGATCAGCACAGTCATCTATCCCATAAGTGCAATAAAAGGGTCAATGGGAACAAATGCAGAAGGTGGAACAAACTCGACAGAAGAAGGAACTAACTTAGTGGGAAGAGGAGCAGAAGCCTAAGACGATGGAATATTAGTGGATGGAGGAGCACATGAACAAGAAGGAAAATTCAAGGGATCAAAAGATATAAGGTCATCTATAGGGTTTGCCAGCACAGTTGGGTCAACAGGCTATGCTGGCTCAGAAGAAGTATGTGACCTACTCTAAGCAATAGTGGTATAGCCAATCGACTGAGAAACACGCCTCAGAACCCCCTTTGAGAAACTCACTCTTAGGGCTATCATTAACCTATATATCAAGCAAGCATAAGGCAGCTCCACCCTCATCCCCATTACACGAAAAGCTTACAAAATCTGCTGGTAGATGAACGAGGATAAATCAATAGAATCGTCATGCAGCAAGGGTATACAAAAAACGAGCTTTCTTCATGGGTAATGAAGAAGTGTGGGAGACATGCCACATATTTTTGCATACAATATGCAACAAAATATGTATGTCAGTAGGAAGAGAGTCGCACGAATCGCACCAGGGCCTCCTTCCAACGGTGTGTTAAATACCGTCGAATGGACTAGAGAATCCGCCGGAAGAGTATTATGAGTCAAATATGGAAATAAGGGACGAACCACTCTAGGAATTTGAGCTATGCTAGACACAACATCAGAGTAATCTTATTGTGTTACCCTTAAGAAAGACTCAAAAAGACGAATCGCTAACGTTGTGGATGTTAGCATAGAACTCGTGAATAAGAAGACTCGGTGGAGGAACTAACTCAACCAAAAAAGGCTCCCAACACCAGGAAGTGAAAATGGCAGTGAGGTCGGCTAACATGTCAGATATAATGACCTTATGGTCAAACAGAATAGGTCACAATGAAAATTGTGATCCAAAAGTGTCTTGAGAAATAGCAGAAAACAGAATAGGTCTCAATGAAAATTGTGACCCAAAAGTGTCTTGGAAAATAGCAGAAATGAACCTAGACCTATTGAAAGAGGTGGATGTATTAGGAGACGTAGCAGCAATACGAGCTCTCTTAGGCTGCTTCTGAAATGAGTAGAATCAATACATCAATACCTCGAGATGATAGACACGAAAGCATGATATGCACACAAAAACGAGGCAACAAGGGTAAAATGCAACGTACCCTAGAATGAATGCACAATTATATGCCGCGATGTCTAGACGGAAGTGACGTGAAGACATGACATGTGCCCTAATGTCATGCCGCAGGGATATGATGTCGCCTCGTGCTGTTAACACCAAAAAAACAATGAAACTACCATGTAGCACGACTAAGGGCAAGATAACAAATGTAAACACCACCTCAATTTACAATCACACACCTATTGTGAACAAGATACAAAAAAATGGTGTGAGTAATCTAGACAGAGAGCCCTAACATGTTTTTCGACCAACACACCACCATATTCAACTCCAACACAGCACAACAATTGCATCTAACTAAATCACCTCCAAATCCTATACCTCAACCAACAAATTTTTTTAAAAGATGCCACATGTTTGACAAACTACATAGAATCCAAGAAATAAGCACTCAAATGGTGAAATGCAAGATGAAACTTCAAGTAATTTAGTCCAAATGCAAAATGTAATTGATGAAATTGAAGCATAACCATCAAATTCCCAAAAAAAAAAAACTGAAAAGAAAGCTAAACAAGGGTTTTTGGTCCTTACCTCGACAATATGTAAAATTTCATGAATTTGGGATGTGATTCAGTCTAAAGAGTGATGTTTGATGAGCACTAGGTGGTTAATCTCATAAATGTAATATGGGTTAGGTGAAATTTTGAGTGAAAATGAGAAGATGAGAAAAATTGAAGAAAATGCGAGAAATGGAATGTTTAATTCAAACATACGGTCTGTCGCTTAAGCGAGGACCGAGCGACAAGAAAGTGAGCTAGCTTTCGCTTCTATCGCCTAGCGATAAGCCAGCGACAAACTTTTTGATAAAAATAGCACCTTCTTTTAAAACAAATTAAGCCCTTGAAAACTAGATGAACTCAAAATGCATGTGTTCACAAGTAAAGCATTATCAATAAAACTTTCCCACGTATTTAATCAAGTTCAAAATGGAGTGAAGTGTATAAGAGACTCACGCATGTTAAGTGCCACTATCTTGTCGTGAATATGACTCGAAAGGACATGCGAAAATCACTGTTAAATAAGTATTTTCCTCAGTCATGAATCTAAGACCTAAAAACGAGCTCAATTACATAAACATTTTTATTTTCTTCCGCTGAATTTGAGCAGATAATTTTTATGTCACTTTTCTCATAAATTACATTTTATGTACAGACTCTTGTCTATTAAGCGATTAAATTGGCCCTAGTAATGAGTTTTATGCTGGTTAACCCAAGTCGGTTGACCATAAACACTAGGTTGTGGGAACCTCTGGGGGCTTAATTACTCGAGTCAAATAAGTTTCGAACAAAAGTATAAGATAAACCAAACTATAATATTTTTTTGTTTTTTATTTTTATTTTTTCATATTTTTAAATAACACAGGGAGATTTATCATGAATTTGGGTCTTCTAAATGTAGGTCAAATTACGTTCAAGGTCACCTTATCAACAGATGATAATTATCTCAAATCTCACACATGCGGTCCAGATTCACTCACAAGATCAAAGTGTGTGCTGTGCAGATTGTACATGAAGAAACTTTTACTTAATGCTCCACATTGAACCGAACCAAGTAATGAAAATAACAGTATAGAATAGATGAATGCAATCTTGGTCACAAATGTCATGTTTCGGCGCACCATGAAGTGTCTAGAGCCCAAAAATAATTTTTTTTAAAAGAAAAAATCAATACCAAAACAAATAAAAGCACAAAACAGAATAAAAATAAAAACACAAATAAGAGGGATGCATGCAAGAATGAATGAAATCAATGAACTACACATGCATGCACTAAAAAACCGAATCAAGGTAAAATATGGGCGCTCTTACCTTTAAGAGCATGATCACTCTCACGACCTTCCAGGTCACTCTTTTTAGCCCAACCCTTCTTAGAGGTAGAAGTGATTTTAGTTAACTGAGTCATCGTCTCAATTAAGTGGCTAACTTGATTGGTAAGAAACTTAACCTTGCTAGAGAAATCCTGACTTTTACTTCTAGTCACGAGTTTACGACACCTAGGTCTTATGTGTCTCCATGCCCCACAATGATAACAAGTGAGAATGAACCTAGGT
Organism: Fraxinus xanthoxyloides; assembly: GCA_903798325.1. NCBI lineage: Eukaryota > Viridiplantae > Streptophyta > Magnoliopsida > Lamiales > Oleaceae > Fraxinus > Fraxinus xanthoxyloides. The sequence goes on from CAIGRL010226125.1 coordinate 9,596, forward strand.
TCATCCTCACCACCAGATGTATCACTATAAACACTCGAATTTGATTCATCATCATTCAAGGTCACCGCTAATGCCTTACGTATTTTTTTATTTGAACTCTTCTTCAAATTAAGACATTCATTCCTATGGTGACCGTAACCCTGACACACATGGCATCGAACATATTGATTTTTCTTAATGGAAATCCTAGAGTTATTTTTCTTTCGTCTATCTTTCGAGAACTTATTAGGGACATCATTTTTTCGTTCTTGAGGTTTTTTCTTATTCCTCATCGCCATTTGAAAGCTATTTCCTCGTCTCTAAGCGTCTCAGTATCAGTGGACTCATTCTCTTATTCTCTAATAGTATTCATGGCTATGGATTTAAGCTTTTTAGGTTAAGAAATGGTGAGTTCATAGGTTTGAAGAGATCCTACGAGTTCTTCAATTTTTACAGTATCTAAGTCCTTACTTTCTTCAATCATGGTAACTTTAGGCCTAAATCTTTTAGGTAGTCATCTAAAGATTTTTCTAACGATCTTGGACTCGGGAATCTTTTCACCTAGGTTGAAACTTGAATTGACTATATCATTAAGCTTAGCATAAAATCATCAAATGATTCATCATTCATCATTCTAATCTCTTCAAACCTAGATGTCAACATCTGCAGTTTAGAATTTCTCACAGTTTTAGTTCCTTTGTGTGTTGTCTCTAAAATGTCTCAAATTTATTTAGTAGTCTCACACATCAAAAGCCTCCTAAACTCCTTAGCAGACACAACCATTAATAAGGCATGAATGCTCTGATTGTTACAGTTACACTCAGCTAAATCATCTTTAGATCAGAGTGAAATATTAGTGGGTGTAACAACACCATCAATAGTAGTTGAAGGTGGAGTCCACCCAGTTTGAATGCAAATCCAAATACGTTTATTCAAAGCTTTAAGGAAAGCTCTCATTCGAAGTCTTCAATAAGCATAATTACTTCCGTCGAAAAATGGAGACACACACAATGACTGACTCATCTAGAATTAATAAAGGGTGATGAATCGAAATAAGACTCTTATATCAATTGAAAATTACGTAGTTCGACCCAAACTACACCTAGAGGGGGTAAATAGGTATAAATACGAAATTTATTAATTGTAATTAACTAACAACAAGTCATCAATTAATTATCTCGAGATGATTAAGCAAATAGTTCAATTATCCTATGTATGGATACTGCACAATATTAAAACAGTAAAGAAAACTGTAAATAACATACGGTAAGATCATGAAGAAACCCCAATTGAGTAAAAACTCCAGACACTTTTCCAGTCAATTATCCACTATAAACGATATTAAATTTAGAATCTACCAAACTAGATGACAACACGTACTATCTGATCTCATAGCTACAATTCCACAGTTCTCCTGGATTCTATGGTCATGCACCAACTCTCAGCTGCAACTTCCAATGCTCTTCTGGATTGCGCTCTCCTGCAGTAACTCTTATATTTGTGGAATCGTCTATCTCATGTGGATTCAAGAAGAACTCCACGTTCTTCAATGATTGAAACTCTAGTCATCTTCCTTTGATCTTCAAAAACCTTGACAAATATGGAAGAAGTAGTAGTTTGGTATTTGAATTTAAGATCTAATATTTTTCTCATCGCCAGAACAATTTACCATGAAGAATGAAGGTTGAAATCTTCAAAGGATGAAAAGAATATGAAACCAATGTGTTTTCTCAATAATCAGCCTTAGTAATCACGTTCTGTGGTGTTTAAATATTTATATGTAGGTTAGGGAATGAATGAGCCAGGCAAAAAACCTTTAAAAATGAATTAAAAAAAATTCCTGGACAGTACTGTCGCTGGAGCAAAGGGTAAGCGTCGCTCGAGCGAAGATGAGGTGACAGTCTAGCGATGAAGGTTTTGTTTCTGACGCTTGAGCCAAACCTTGGCGGCAGTCTAGTGAAGATTTGCACCGTTTTCCTTCTTTTCCATTCTCAAACCCTATGCCTAAAGTATCATAACTTATACAAATTGCACAATACTTCTTGAATTTTTACAAAATATCAACTCTAGTATTTTTTGTTCACAGAATAGCCAATTAAATTAATTACCTAATAGGACTGAATGTCCTAATTTGAAGAAGAATTTGAATAAAGAAGGTATAAGGCATTAGGAGTGACTTTGAGTGATGATGCATCAAATCCAAGTGTTCAAAGTGATACCTCTGGTGGTGAGGATGAACATAATGTTGTGGCATTTAAATCTATAGCTAAGACTAAAT
>CAIGRL010226131.1:0-24616 GCA_903798325.1 Fraxinus xanthoxyloides
TATTTTTAGTGTGTCAACACATTTAAAAAACCATAAAATAAGTTAATGGATGTCAAACGGAAACTCAAGTGTCTCCGGTAGCAAAAGGCTTAAAGCTTGTGGGTTGGTGATAAGGTTAAGGCACACCAAATTTTGTGTGGATATCATAGTTAAGTAAGCACTACACAATTATTAAAAGAGTATTAGCAAATCAATCGCTTAATTAAGTTAAGCAATCCACTTATTTTTGGCGTTTTGCATCTATCAGCAAATAATCAATCAATCAATTAATTAATTAATTAGTATATCTACTTTTTGGGCCAACTTATAAAGTGTTTTGGAAATTCTAAGAGTAACTTAATAATTAAAGCATGTTTGAGAGATCTCAAAATTCAATTAAAATTGAAAATATAGTCGTTATTGGGTCTCGCTAGTCTAATAAAAGTCAATAATAACGACTAATTTTTCAATTTTATTCTCTACCAAACACTTTCTTAATATTACAATTTAAATTGAATAAAAAAAATCATATTTTTCAAAATATCTGGTACTAAGGACCTTTATTCAAGTAAACTTGACAATAACATGGGATTAAAATAGTTTCTTTAAAAGATTTTTGAGTTCTTTTAAATATATTCTATGTGTGTAACGATGTAAAGAGATGACGAAAATATGACGTTTGAAGGAAGTAAAATTTTCATTTAAGAATGTTGCTATCAAACAATTTATTATTTAACTAACATCGAAGAATTGGGGGTCCACAAGAGTAGCCATCCACATAAGATGTATTGGTGAATTTCAAAGGGTAGAAAAAAATAAGTCGATCATGTTGGAAATTTCGAGGTTTGCCAATATTTGGTTGTAAATCTTTTGACTTCTAGACCCTAGTAAGTACAAAATTTTAATGTTTGTAGAATTGACTGCAGGCTAATGATCTACAACAAAGTCGATTTTTCATTTCTTCTTTTCTCACGTGGTTAACTTGGGTTGATATAGTTTAACCACACATTAAAATTTTCATTCTCATTTTTTTTACTCATTTTCAACCACACCATTTTCAATAAAATAATATTTCATATCACATCAATAATTTTTTGTTATGAATCAACCTTGATATCAAGGACGTTTTGATATTACTTATTGAGAAACTAACCAAATAATTAAAGACGAAAATTATGGACAATATGAGATTTAATGGATCACACAACAATCAAAAAAATTGTGGAAGAGGAGAATTCATTATACGAAGAAATAATCAATTATCTTACAAGATTTTGATCATTTTAATCTAATTTAAATAATTCTATCTTATTTTTAATGTATACACAAAAATCTAATTGTTATAACCTCTCTTGAGTCTTGCCTTTTTCTCTCTTTTTGTATTTATACTTTGTGTAGTATTTATAGAAGCTAAATCTGGAAATTGTGGAGTTCAAGATCAAGTAGAAGTTTAAAAAACCGAGCAAAAACAAAACTCCCATTTAGATATGTAGCTGGGGGCTGCGTCGCCCAGCAGAAAATCCCCAGCAGGGGTCGCGCATCGCGACGTTGGGGCTTCTACCCTGTTTCTTGTTCTTGGCGCTTCGACGATAGTGCCCATCTCTCGAGTTGAATGCTCTAAAACATGTCTTTAGCCATCAAAAGTTTGCGCCGTAACGCCTGTCTCTCGGGTTGAATTCTCCAAAATATGCCTTTAGCCATCAAGAGCCTTTCAAGTCAAATTCATAATTATTATTGAAATTCGATCTTCATAATTTGGAACTCTATAGATCCAAATACTTTAAACTTCCTTCAATCAACAAACTTATACATCACATAGAATTTTTGTCACAAAACCTAACACTTTTTATTCTTTTTCAACTATACATTTTCTATCAATCTACTATTCTAAAATACATTTTTTTTTTCAAAATAATATGGCTCAAATACATTCTTAAGTACTATTTGACATATATAACGGTTGACTCCCTTTATATATAGACTCCCTTTATATATATATATATATATATCTTCTTTAAAGAAAAATCAAACGAAAATTCATTACTTTGAATAATAACACATTTCAATATTTTTCTTTTGTTTCATCCGGTCAAAGTTATCTTCATAACATTAGTTTCAACACGTTTGATACCAAAGTTATTGCAAAACATTAATATTTAAATATAGCCAAATACATTGAATTGCGCCCTGACAACTATATTTTTAAACCCTTTTTTCTATATTTTTTTTTCAACCGCGCATTCACGCATTGACGGATCTAGGAAGTCGAGTGAGTTAGTTGGTCATTAACCTTTTACAGTTGCAATAATAAAATTATTTATTAATATTTAATTAAATAATATTAAAAAATACATATTAATATATAATAATTACTAATTAGACTCCCCCATTTATGGGATAAATAATAAGATACGTGAAATATAGATTCTTTTGAATCTCAATTCAAAATGCATCCATTGTTGAAAATTCAACAATCCAAAATAATAAGAAAAAAATGCAGTTTTAGAATTATATATGTATGATCAAGTTTCGAGTTTTTACGAATTTAAGCGGAACAAAATGAAAATTACACGTAAAACATGATTAAATGGTAAATACAAGTTCTAAACTTACGCAAAGCTTATGCAAAATTCTTAAAACAATGATTTTTAGAACTATTTGTTTTTTCAAAAAAATATTTTCCAAACTCCTAAAGGAATAAAAAGTATTACTTAGATTGTCTAAATTTAAATTTTACAAAGTAAATTAATAAACATAAAAACAAAATTATATATTAAGCACAGTCAATTTATTATGATCCGGTTGTCAACAATCCAATATCACTTATTTAGTTAACTGATTTACAATTGTCATAGTGGTCAAGTTTTCAACCATCACATTTTTGGTACAGGATTCGAATCTTATCTATTGTAAATGTATTATAAAATTTTTCTTTCAGAGAATTTGATAGCTAAAAATAAATTAAAACAAGGGAAGAAGGTTCATGGAATCGAACGCTATATTTATATTTATCACGTAGAAAGCTGGTGCTTTGCCATGTGAACTACGCAACCTTATGTTAAAATTTGATACAACATATTTATAAATATTTAACATGAACTATCAAATAACTCTTTTTTCCAACGGATCTAGCATCGGCAGTCGCGCTGGCTAGCCGGATGCTAGATCCACCCCCTGCATTCACACATTAAAATATTCTACATGCAAATTCAAAATTTTTACTTATATTTTAACCACACATTCTCCTAAAAATTACGAGAAATGATATTCATCCCCATTGTGACTGAGCACCGATTTGAATAACAACTTTATATGTTTGGTTAAATAAGTCCTGATTTTGCATTTAAATGAATTGATCATTTAATGTTATGTAATTGTCACCCACGCTGGTGCTCATTTCGGTGGAATGAATAGCATTACTCAAAAATACTATTCAAAACTATATTTTTAAAAAGTATGATTGTCAAACAAGGACTAACTACGCATTATAACATATATCTAGAATGTTGAGGGCCTATCTCTATCAACTAAATGGTAAAACCTAGTCATTCTCGAATTTCAAGGCCCCCGTGTGAATAGTTGAATTAGAGCGATTATATGTTGTGATTATTGTCATTAGTTCACATGTTTTTATTCATCTCCCAAAGAATAATATTTCAATAGCAACCACTAGTTTAGCACCCACCTACGGTTAATTAGACCAATCAATTAATGTTAGTACAATGTCAATAACAATGATGTCACATAGTTTCTTCATTTTTTATTTTCCAACTATACGAGCGCAAAAATAATATCACTTGTAGTAAATTAATCCTCAACTTTTTCTTTTTTTTTAAAAAAAAAAATGATAAGTAGGTTTTAACCTCCACTTTCATAAAACCTTCCCTATTTTTTCGCCATTTCAGAAAAGAATTCTGAGGGAAAGTTTCGCCGAAAAGAGTTATTTCAATTGTCTTTATCTTGATTTTCATTATTTTCAAAAAGTTTGAGTAAAGATTTGAAGCGTATTATCAATTAAAGCAAAAGAAAGCAATGTTTGATTCCTCAACTCAATTATTATTTCTCAAATCCACTTGAAATCTCGTATTAATTTACTACTATGGCCTCACAAATCCATTTTGATTTTGTATTTATTTGAGTCGAGAAGGAAGTTCCATCACCTTGTCACATACATCCAAGTTGTATCATAATTTGCAACATCAATCTTTATTGATTGAAACTGCTTAAGTTGTCTTAAATTGTTACGTGACTTTCAGGATAGTATGCATTATTTCAAATTTCTGGACACGGAACAAATTCGGGAAAATCCAAACTATAAAATTAGACACTTGAAGAGTTAGATAGCAACGAGGTTTGTATTTTAAGAAAGAACAAAAAATTTAAAATCAATGAAGTAGAGAGACAAGATTACGATGTCAACAAGAAGACTCGTTCAAAGGAAGACGTGTGGACGAGCGTTGGAAATGTGCTCTCAACTTTGTACCTAAATTTGACCCTCGTTAAATCCCAACAACCCACAAGAAGTCAAAAATAAATTATAATAATAAAAAAGGTTCAATTCTAGTCATTTTTTATTTTGTAATTGTGTTTATTTAATAATTTATTTTGTAAGGAGTTGGGTGTTTTGTAGTTTAACTAAGTTTTGTGAATAATATATGTTTTTAAGCAAATTTACGTTGTTAGGTCCTACTTATCTAATAAAAGTCAACAATAACAGTTAATTTTTCAATTTTAATTCGATTTTAATCTTTATCAAACACAACCTACTTTATAACGTTTCCTAATAAAAGGAAGAGATAACGTTTAAATGGTAAAATCGAACCAAGCATCAAGGAAAAATCGAACTTTTGAATATATAACTCGACATGATTTCTTACATAGTTTTTTACAAATTGTGTGCAAGAATGTCAAACTCAATATCTCATTGTAAAATATATTGAAATTGAGCTACGTAGTTNGTACAACTTAAAATTCAATTAAAATTAAAAATATAGTCTTTACTATGTTTCATCTGTCTAATAAAAGTCAACAATAACGACTATTTTTTCAATTTTAATTCGATTTTAATCTTTATCAAACACAACCTACTTTATAACGTTTCCTAATAAAAGGAAGAGATAACGTTTAAATGGTAAAATCGAACCAAGCATCAAGGAAAAATCGAACTTTTGAATATATAACTCGACATGATTTCTTACATAGTTTTTTACAAATTGTGTGCAAGAATGTCAAACTCAATATCTCATTGTAAAATATATTGAAATTGAGCTACGTAGTTTTCCAGAGATTTTGCGCAAGAATGTCAAATTCAATATCAAATTCTAAGAATGGATTGAAATGATTGTTAGAACAATCTCCACATTTCAAACGTTATTATCTTTTAATCATATTTACAACGTTAACATATATAGTTTGCTCATTTTGTTTAGGTATTGAATCTTCTTTCCGTATTCCCATTTTTTTTTTTCTTTTTGTTTTCCTATTATTGTATAAATTTTTTTAGTTTTATTGAATTGTAGAAATTGGAATATATAACATCACAGATGTCATTTTTGAACCAATAATAAAGATTAGTCCGAAAAAGGAAAAGGAAGAAAAGAAAAACAGAGATAGATCAGGTCAATATTGGGCTATGATATTAAATATGGGCTTTTTATTTTTATTTTTTTAATTTGGTCCATTGTTAAAACATAAAAATCAAATTATTGATCTTGAATTTTTATAATAACACGATAAATTACAATTTTTTTGCAAGTAATAACTCGAGTTGAGAAAAGTAAAAGCTTGCAATTTGTAGATCCTCGACTGTTGAAATTTCGAAAAGAAGTTGTCGATGGTAAGCACTATGATTTTATTATCGATTATTCACTACGAAAACATGCTTGTGATTTTCAATGAAAAAGAGTTGAATCGAGAAACTCCTTACTCGAAACATTAACATGGTTATCATATTCCTATAAAATTTTGTTTAAGATTGACTTTTAGTTTTTGAGATAAAATTCTGGACGTGCATCTTGCCCACAAATTTAAGCAACTAAAAAGTGGTGATGATCCATGATTCTTGACATGTTAACTTTGTGAACGGCATGACAAATCTTATGTTACAATATTAAGTGCGTGTTTGATCCTTATTTTCTAAAACTCATTATTTCTCAAACTTATTTTCAATCATATATTCTTTTAATAAAACAATTTTACAAGCAAACCCAAAAATTTCATACTTTTTAACCACATATTCTTCAAAAATTCGCTATTATAAAATCTATTTTCCCAAAAATGTATAAATGTGGTACATAAATTGATAATATGTGAACATAATATTGGTTTTATTATTGCTTTATGGGTCATTATCGTTTCTAATGACATATTCATGCATGTTAATGTATCCATAAAATGATAATTAAAAAAAAAAAAACATGAAGTAAATTTTCAAGAAAAAATAAATAAATTAAATAAGAATTTGTTTGAAAATTAAGATATGCATTTTAAAGTTTTTAAGAGGTTCGTGTTTATGTCATAAAAAATTTAAAGCAAATTTAACAGGAAAAAACTTGAAGGTTGAAGTTCGTTCAATTTCTTCTTCTCCGCTGCGCTTCGTTCTGTGGCTGAGAATTCAAATTCAAAGAGCCGTTTTTTTACTTTAGGTTGAAGGGTAAAAAGGAGAAATACAAAATTATAGCTTTTATAGTTTTTTTTAAAAATAGAAAAACTGGTCAAAGGACAAAAAAAATTCTTATCCTAGTCAAAAGGTTAATTACCAATACAACCATACTACACTTATCGAAAATGGTTGACAAATATTTTGATAGAACACTCACAATAAAGGAAGGGCCCATATTTTTTGGAACTTTTTTATTCACGCGGGGATCACACGCATGTGAGAGATTGTCAAACTAGTTGTCATCTATTTTCTGTACAAATGGAAAAACCCTTACCCATATTCTCACAAATCTAGTTTTTCAGCGTGTTTTACTTTTAAGAAATGCTACACTTACACACTTGGTACACAATCTCCTACACAACCCTATCACATGTGTACGCATGTCAGAGGGTTGTTTAAAAGATTGTGTACCAAGTGTGTACAAGTAACAATTTTGCCTTGGACTTCTTTTATTGGTTATGTGCAGTTTTCTAGGTAAGATGGGCCACCACAAATTTTTGGCCTAGAATGAAAAATTGAACTTAGGTTAGGTTCATTTGATTTAATAAAAGAAATGTGTATAAATCCCGAAAATTTTAAACTTACGTAGGTTGATTTGGTCCAAAAGCAAATTTCCAATTATGTCATGATTTCTCTCGTGTTTATGTCAGTAAAAATTTAAAGCAAATTTCTAAAGATTCAACGAAGTAAACCTTCACTCGTATTCAATCTTATGTTACAATATTAAGCTTACGTTTGATCCTCATTTTTTAAAATTCATTTTTCTTCAAACTCATTTTCAATCCTATATTCTACCAATAAAATAACTTTATAAGCAAACCCAAAAATTTTCTCTATTTTCCCGCAAAATGTATAAATGCGTTACATAAATTGATGATATGTGAACATAGTATTAGTTTTATTATTGCTTTATGGGTCATTATCGTGTCTAGTGACATATTCATGCACGTCAATGCATCCATAAGATGAGAGCTAGATAATTCGACATAACTGTTTGGGGTTGATGTAAACTTGATACTGATAATGTCATTGATTTGATTTGATTTTGAAATAAAACTAATCTTCAATTTAACTATCTCATAGTTTTGTTAAATATATTTATACAAGTTACTGCCATATTGGAAGTCATTAATATCCATTATGTTTTTCTTTTTCAAATTAATCCTTTTTTTTTTCCTCATAATGATTTCCAACATAATTAAATGCTAGTACTTTTAATTCTAAGTTTTTAGACTTGGGGTTTTACACATTCTGTCGACGATATTTCCCTTGGTGATAAACTTTTCTTTAATATTGTTCTCGAAAATGCACTCTGAAGGCTGTTCTTTTTGTGTTTTAATTTTGTATTTTGAATTCATTTTGGGTTTTGTGTTTTGAGTGTCCATTTTGAGATTGTTGAAAATGTGTTTTTTTTGTCATTTTGAAAAATTGTTTTGAAAATCTTGACATGATTATAACTGAAAACACCCAAAAATTTGTCGTTTTGTGTTTCCTTCATAAATTTTTAACTTATTTTCAAAACATGTTTTCGAAAATAGAAAAGAGAACGCGTTTTCACTGTTTTGGAAAATTAAAAACAGAAAACAACTTTAAAATGGTAAAGAGAACATGCTCTTAGTGATTCTCGATGACAATGTTGTCACCCCATAAAATGATAGATGACATTGTCTTTGATAATAGCTCAGAAAGGTGTGTCGATAAACACTAACGATATCGTGGTTGGTTATTTCGTCTAATTAATTAGTATATCAAACAGTTGGTAATTATCTGCTACTTTAATTATTTTATTTTTGTTTTTGTAAAGGTCCCCATCTCAATTTTGCCTAAGGCCTTAAACTGCCTCTAAATTTGGAAGAACATAGTATTTAATTAGTTAGCATCATACATTTTGCATTTGAAACTTGCTGTCTTAGGAAGATTTCATGATCCATTTCTCTTTCGACTTTTTAATCAATTACGAATGAAATATGGACCTTGTGATATGATATATCTTCTTGCTCATTTTAAATGAATAGCAAAATATTGGTGAAACGAGCGTCTAAGAGAAAAATGATTTAAAATTTAATTTTGCACCCTACAATAAAGAATGTCTTGTTCCGCCACTAGTTGGGGGAGAGAGCAAGATGGCGGCAGATACATTATTGAGGGGAAAAAGATACTAGATTTTATGAGGTTAAGTATCTTGAAATATTTTCCACCATTACCAAGGTCCAAGATGGATTCAGAATTACGATTACAAGTAACTTTTAAAATGAAATCTAATCTACCTCATTTGGAAGTTCAATATCTTAAGGCAGTAAGCATACATGAATGCAAAGAAGACAACAAAACCAGCCAGAGCTGCAGCAACAGTTCCCATCAAGTTCAAATCATATCCAAAATGGTCTTCAATATAGGCTTTGATTGTTGGTTTAGTAGACAACCCAGGCACCCTGATGGTGTCCTCCATATCACCATACTGGGATACAATTAATCCGTATATTGTCCATGAAATGGGGCATATATAATAGTACCACATCCACCAAATGGGGATACTCTGAAATTCCAGAAGTTTATAAAATTTTAAATTTTGAGGTCGATGACCAGAAAGAAATATAGATATTAGTGCTTTCGAGTAAACTAACTTACCGGTTTGGGGATGAAGAAACCAGAGAATAGATTGAAAAGATAATAGAAGGAATTCGAAAGGACCGCTGCAACTTGTTGGTTTGGTGTGACTGAAACAGCCATCATTCCGTAGTATGTGAAGTAGAGAAATGAGAGGAAAGATATGATGAAGAACCAAAAGAACTTAGCCGCTTCCCATTCAAAGCTCACCATGGCGTACACTATAACTGTATAATATGCAGTTTGGAGGAGTACATAAGGTATTTCTATAATGACCTGCATGTCAAGTAACAAAGGAATCTTGATTCAATCAATATATGCTTAACTGCATTTATAATTTCTTATTCAGGTCTCCATTTCGATTTTCTGCTATGGAATTATATGCTAGTCTAACTAAAATTTTTATTTCTAAGATGGAGGGATGAAAGAATGAATGATGAATGACTAAAATATGAAGTAGAATCTTCACCTGTGCCATGGCATAAGGTAATGCAGAGTAAAAGCCTGCTGCTCTCTCCCGATAAAACACAGTTCTCTCGACGGCTACCACTGGCTGAACCGTTGTGGAATTATTAATTCCGATGAACAACACGGAAGCGAACATCGCCCCAATTATTGTCAAAAGATCAGTATTGCTTTCCCTGTATTATTTGATAAGAAAGATGTAATTAGAATGTGGCCAGTATTCTGAAAGACCTTGTTGATTCATCAAGTGTTAGATACAAACCTTTTCGTGCCAACATTCCAGAATATTGTCCCAACCATAAGAGCCGTGGCAAGAGTGTAGAAGTATCTTGAAAGGTTATAATCAGGATTTCTCCAGTAAGTCCACCATTGCTTCCAGAGGCAGTATTTGAATTGGTCCCATGTGGGCTGAGAATACTGAGAAGGAAAATGACGGTCATTTGCTCCAGGAGGGGGTGTGCTCAACTCTTCTACTCGAGCCTTATTTTGCCTAGATACAGCCAAATATATATATCAGATCAGTGCTTGAGATTTTTGAATCATTTAGGCATATGGCAGAGCATCAATCTTACTGATAAATGGTCGTTGACTTGTAGTACTCGGCAAAATCGATACCAAGACGGGCTTCTGTGGACATTGAGCTCACTTCTAGCATCCATGTTGCTGGATTATACTTCTCTTTCATTTTTGGGACCCCTGGAATTGCCTACATAGAATGGCAGAATCTTTAATTTCCCATGCCTTTCTGTAAGGAAGAAAAACATTTCTAGACTATGAACTACCTCAAAATATTCAATGATATTCTGTGTATGCTGGCCTAATGGTCCCGCATATATAAGTTGACCTCCATTTTTCATGAGAAGGAGCTGATGCAAAAAGGATAGAGTAAGTGGTAGGGGCACAAAACTCTGCACTTGAGGTAAGGGAATCAGAATAATTTGGAAGATAATCATCAGGTGAGTTTTTGTTTTACCTCATCAAACGCTTCAAAGATATCAATGCTAGGCTGATGAATCGTGCAAACCACTGTTCTGCCTGTGTCGACAATGTTTCTCACGGTTCTCATGACAATGGCTGCTGCTCTTGCATCTAAACCAGATGTCGGCTCGTCCATGAATATGATTGAGGGATTAGCTACAAGCTCAACTGCTATGGTCAATCTCTTTCTCTGTCCTGTTGACAGCCCAGTAACTCCAGGGATCCCTACTATCGCATCCTTGAGATTATCTAGTTCAATCAGATCCATTACTTCATCCACAAAAATCTGCAAAGAATACAAATGAGAAGCGTGTTTTAGTCATCTAGTGTTTAATCTATTAGAATATCCTATTTTTCATGCTATCATAAATGCAAGTTATTACCATCTTTTCACCCTCTCCATATTCTTTAGGAAGCCGAAGGAAAGCTGAGTAAATCAAAGATTCATAGACAGTTACTTGAGGTGAATGAATATCATACTGTTCACAGTATCCCGAGATTCTGGCAAATGTTTCTTGTCTCTTTGGGAATCCAGATATTCTAATGTCACCTTCAGTATAACCTAGAGTCTTTCGTCCAGCTAGAACGTCCATTAGTGTAGTTTTTCCTGCACCACTTATTCCCATCAATGCTGTCAAAATTCCTGGCCTAAACGTGCCAGTAACTTCATGAAGTAATTGGAGTCTGTCCTCGGTAAGTCCTAATTCTTTCATTTCCTGTTGCAAATGGACAAGTTTATTATAACATGGTAATTAAATTAACAACTGATTTCCAGGTTAGTTCAGTAGCAACTATGTGAGGTGGATCACTTAAATCCACTTGGGACATGATTATTGGCCTTGAGCACTTGGAAATGATTGTGCTAGTTGATGTGTATTATGGATCATATATTAAATCCAATTTAATCTTGTGGTCAATTAACCTACTAGTTATGTCTCTTTCATAGTACAATATTTGAATTTGAATTCAAATGGTTCTTTGGCTTTGTAATTGAAAGACTCATTCACTTGTTTCGCTTGGACTTGGCATAACAAAATAGAGAAAGCATATAGAGATAACCAAGTGGGAGATGTTCATATCTCCTACGAAATTCTTGGTGACTTCCAACGGATTCTTTTCTCAGTATATCCATTGTCATTCTCGTGGACAACAGTGCATGATCCAGTATGGCACAAATCTGGGCTCAACATTATAGGACACTCCATTAATGGCGTTGAAGAAGCTTTTGGTCGATTAGTTCGGTTTTACACTTAGAGAGTTTATGTTTCCACATTGTAGTCATAATAATCATTTGTACCCTACATTTTAAACTCTACAAATGGTATTGAAGCTTAGGCTTGTTGTATAAAATGTTAAAACAACCTAAAAATCGGATTGGAAGTCGAAGGGGTTCGATTTGGTCGAAAACTAGTAAGCTTGAATCTTTAAACTCATTTTTCGGCAAAACCACGTACCTTATGAACGAATGGTGACCACCACCGAACTCCAGACAACAAGCAGAAGCTGTCGGTATAGCGCGTGAGACACAATCGCCGATGGTAGAGGCAGAGCATGAGGACATGCGCGGAGGACAAAGGCCGCGCGTGGGGGCGCTTGAAGTGGAATGGCGGAGGTGAAAAAGACAGTTTGTTTCTTGAAAAAATTTTGACCTCCTAGTGGTGTTGGATTTCAATTTGGTGGAAGCAGATACAGTCTGAGGCAAAAAAGGAAAAAAAGAGAGCTTTTCCGTTGACGGCTCGGTTGTGTTTCCTGGGGTTGCAGTAATTAGTGGAGGCCCTAGATCAATAAAGACTCGTATCTTTCCTTAAAATATGAATTGACATATTGGTTTGCTCGGTTTGCTTGTGATATTGTCTATGTGTTATTTTTTATGATATCATTGAAAGAAATTTATACATAAATTGGTTTGAGCTTGCATTTGTGCGAGTAAATTGGTTAAGTAAAACTTCTTTGAGAAACATTGTTTTGCTACGATGATCTCTTGAGTTGAATTGGTACATTATTCCATTTGGAAGCAAAAAAATGAAAACTATTTTAATCCAACAAAAAGTTTCTAAAACTCTTGACGACCTGAAAAATTATGTGATGCATTAAAAGCTAAACCAGATAAAAATGTTGAGATGAATGAAATTGCACATAGTTTGATTATATTGCATTTATCTGGTGATGTTTAGAACAAGTTAAACAATATAAGAGTGTTAAAGAGTTGTGGGAAGTACTTGACAAGCTATTTTTTGAAAAAAAATCTCTTCCAAACAAAATTTATTTGCTTCGAAAAAATTTCATTTTTAAGCTAAACTTGGGAAATGACCTAAATCCAATTTGAGTGACTTTAACAAACTCGTCAAGTGTTTGGCCCACAATGATAAGAAATTTAATGATGAGCATCTAGCAGTTATACTTTTGAATGCTATGCCTGAATCCCATAGAAAT
Organism: Fraxinus xanthoxyloides; assembly: GCA_903798325.1. Classification (NCBI taxonomy): domain Eukaryota; kingdom Viridiplantae; phylum Streptophyta; class Magnoliopsida; order Lamiales; family Oleaceae; genus Fraxinus; species Fraxinus xanthoxyloides. The sequence continues at coordinate 13,124 of CAIGRL010226131.1, forward strand.
GTTAGGAATGTTATCACGTATGCTAGGGATACTTTGACCTAAGATATTGTGATTGATACTTTGAGGGCTCGGGAGCTAGAACTTAAGAAAGAGTCGAGGGGTAGCTCGAGAGAAGAGATTTGTTTGTTAGATGGAGGAATAAGACGATGGAGAAATACTTAAAGTAAGAAGGGCAGAGGGAGATCGAAGGGTAGGTCCAAGTCTAGAGGTAAGAGTGCTAAGAAATGCTTTCATTATGATAAAATGGGCATTTCAAGATAGACTGCAATGACCTTAAGAAGAAACAGAGACTGCAGCAGAGTGATGATCATAACTTAGTTGCTGTAGGTGATTTTCTTGATTGTCTACTGTTATAATTGAGTCTAGAGATTCTGACACTGACATAGATAATGCCCGTGATAACGTACATGTCATGAATGTTTCTAATATTGATTTTGACCTCTGAGTATATTTTAGATTCATGTGCCCTGTTCATATGTGTCATGTTAAGTTTTGGTTCTATAACTACAAAGATGTTAATCCAAGGAAAGTATACTTGGGGATGATTATACACAAAATGTGGAGGGAATAGGTGATATTGTTATTAGAATACATGATGACATTATTAGACCCCTTAGAGGTGTTAAGTATATTCCGGGCATGGCAATGAATCTTATTTCCTTAGGCACTCTAGAAGAAGAAGGTTATGAGTTCAGATCTTATGTTGGTACTTTAAATATTTGTAAAAGGTCCCTAGTGGTTATGAAAGGTCCCAAGAGGAATGGACTATAAGTCCTCAAGGAGAAGCCTTAGGCAGTAAAGAGCCAACATTACCTTGAGTCAGTGAAAATGGATCAGATCTTTGGCATAAGAGGATGAGACACATTGGGAACAAGGGGTTGAAATATCTTAGTGTAGAATTTGCTTGGTAAGGATAGTATTATACCTTTGAGCTTTTTGAGACATGTGTTTTAGGAAAGTAACATACGGTTAGCTTTGGGATAGGTGAACACAACACTAAGAGACCAATAGATTACATTCATGTAGACTTGTGGGGTCCAGAAAAACATCCTACACATGGAGAGAACATATTTTTCTGTCCATTGTCGATGACCACTCGAGAAAAGTTTAGATGTATCTCCTTATATTCAAATCTGAAACTTTTAATAAGTTTAAGTCTTGTCTTGCCTTAGTTGAAAACCAAATGGGAAAGAGTGTGAAAACTCTTAATATAAACAATCGTATAAAGTTTTGCAACTTTGAATTTGATAGTTTCTGCAAGAAAAATGGTATAATAAGGTACATAACTGTAGACATACCTCCCAAAAAAATAGGGTGGTGGAGAGGATGAATCGGAATTTAACGGATAAAGTCAAATGTATGATGAATAGTTCAGGGTTATCTAAAAGTTCTGGGGAGAAGCCGTGTGTACTACTGCCTGTTTGATAAATATGTCACCTTCTAATTCTGTTAACTTTAAGACTTCCCAAGAGTTATGATCTAAAAAAACCCAAATTTGTCACACGTTAAAGTTTTTGGTTATGCAGCTTATGCACATCAGGTTGAGAGTAGATTGGACCTTAGGCCTACTAAGTGTGTCATGTTAGGTTATCCAAAAAGAGTGAAAGGATATAGATTGTGGATTTTAAGTGCGAAGGGTATTAAGATTATTAACAATAGAGATGTGAAGTTCAATGAACTTGATATACTTTGTCTTAAAAATATAGATTGAAGAAGAGAAATCTTCTACTGGAAAGAAGATGAAGTTTGAGGTGAAGAAATTGGATGATAATTCAAAGGATTGTAAAATCCAAACTCAAGAAGAATCCGATCAAGAAACAGTGATAGAATAACCTGAACTTGAAATTCCTGAAAGTGTTGTCCCTAATCAAGAAATATTTTTAGGTACTAATTTGGATGATTACCAATAGTGATGGATAGGGAGAGAAGACAAGTGAAGCCCAATTTGAAATATATCTCTTCTCAAATTTGATGAAGTTTACCCTAATTTCAGGTGAAGTATTGGAATCTATTGAACCAACGTCATTTGAGGAAGCAGTTATTTATAAAAATTCTAAAAATTAGGAAAAAAAAGGCCATGAGAGAGGAATTCCAAATTTTAAACAAAAATAATACTTGGAAGTTGGTTGAAAAACCAAAGAATCAAAATGTAGTCCATTGTAAATGGATCTACAAATTAAAAGGAGTAAGACCTAAAAACCCTATAACATATAAAGTTAGGTTGGTTGCAAAGGGATTTACTCGGAGAGGGGGGATAGACTCTAATGACGTGCTCTCATCGGTCATTAAGTATAAAACTATTAAGATAGTATTAACCTTAGTTGTTCAGTATGATTGGGAGTTGGAACAACTAGATCTTAAGACAACTTTTCTTCATAGGGAGATGGATGAAATAATTTACACGTCTCAACCTCCAGGGTTCGAGGTGAGGGGAAAATCAGAACTCGTGTGTTTGTTTAGAAAGTCCTTGTATGGTCTTAAGCAAAGTCTTAGGTAGTGGTATAAGAGATTTGATGCTTATGTGCTCAAAATTAGTTTTAAAAGGAGTAAATTTGATGCATGCCGGTATTCAATTACTCTAAAGTAGGCTGTGAATATTCATAGTACAATATTTGAATTTGAATTCAAATGGTTCTTTGGGTCTATAATTGCAAGACTCATTCACTTGTTTCATTTGAACTTGACATAATAAAAGCGAGAAAGCATAGACAGTTGAAGAAGCTTTGGGTCAATTGGTTCGGTTTTACATTTTGAGAGTTTATGTTTCCGCTTTGTAGTTGTAATAATCATTTGTACACTACATTTTAAATTCTAAGGAGTATCAAAAAATTTAGTTCTGATTATTTATTATTTAAACAAGAAAGGATTAGATGGATAAGGTTCATACCCGGGGCATCTCCACGAAGTAATTTACATTGTCAAATGACATGGCTAAAGGTGTGAATGGCATAACCATTCCTTTCTTAGGTGTAGCACCAAGAATAGAATCTTCATTTCTGTTCGACTCATTCACATTACAATGGCTGCTCATCCGCTGCATTGTAGTTTCCCCTAGTAAAGAAATTAATCAACTATAAATGAGTGAATCTGACGCTTCTAGCTGATTCTACAAGCATATTTTTTGCTGATTGTTACCTCTGTTGTTTTCTTCAATGGAAGATAAAGATATGGAGACTGGATCCTTTTTCAACTTCGTTTTTTTATGCCTTGTTGCTTTTTTGCGTTTTTCTTCCTCAGCTTCCATTCCTTTTGTCTGCTCTTTGAATACTACAGCTTGTTGATTTCCTAGAGCTATCGTTTCAAACAGAATTGGAACGTTAGATGTTCTAGTAAAATCTATCTTAAACGTTAATGAGCGATACAACTTACGATTAAGGTACATGAGCGCAAAGGTGAAGAGTACATTAAAGAGAACAGCAAACCCCAACAGGGCTGCTATGCCTATCCAGTACCATTCTTCTTCAGGAAAGACATCAAAATTACGTAGAACTGCCACCCCCAATCTTGTAACATTGTCTGACGCCTGTGATGGGATCAAATATAGAAACATGAAAATATTTCCTCCAAGGCATGAGGAAACTCAGAGAAAAACATACCAATTTGTTCATCCATCTTGGTGCTAACATCTCGTTTACTACCACAGCGTTGTAGCCATAGGTCAGGGGTGAAACCCAGTAAGCCCACTTCCACCAGATTGGAATTTGGCCTGCATGGAGAACACAACTAATTGTAATTTACCTACACGATATATGTAATCAACCAACTTGGCAATCATATAGCATAGACAAATGAGAACTTCCTTAGATGTATTTGTGGTGTAATAAATGTGATACTTAAAGCTGAGTATTTATTTTATAACTTCGTTGATTAGTTTTCATTTCAATATCCTGATCATGGAATGAAATAGAATTTTCATATGAACATTTGGTATATGAAAATTAATTGAAGTGTCTGTTATCACATCATTAACTAAAATTATTTATACAAGTGAATAATGTCATCTGTTATTTCTTTCGTATAACTCTTGAATTCTGATGCAAGTTGAAGTTGGTCTTTGTTCTGAACGAACCCTTAGGAAGGATGAAACCACTCAAAAGGAACACGAGGAGAAGAGTAAGAGAGCCCCCAGTGTTTGAGACAATTACTGTCCTGCATATTCCTGCAATCAGCCTAAATACCCCAGCAGCCATTTGTTGGATCATAAATACCCACAAGAGTTGCTTGAACAACCTGAGAAAGGACAAAATGATAGCAGTCAATGCACATTTTCATTTATAGAACTCACAAATTTAATCATACACTTTACACCGATAAGCAAGAGTATAGTAGTATTTCCTCTTTGTTAACATTCTTCTGAGATTGGCTGGCCCAAAAGAGGAATATCTGGACTAGTGCCCTATGAATCTTAAATATGTGTCTTCCATATAATTCTGGTTCGATTTATTCATTGGCAAAAGATTATTATTTTGCACAGAATGTTTATGCAACTATATACATCACGAACTCAGATTTGGAACAGATTTCTACCAAACCTTCTGAAATCCATCATTTTAGCTATAGACGATAGCTGCTAAAACAATTTTGGCTCTCAGCTAATAACTCGAAATAAAAAACATGGCCCATAGCTGCATTTTGTGTCATTTTAAGGTCCATCGAATATGTGATCTCATGCATATATATAGTCCATTAAAGTGTGAGTAAAGATAGGGAAAGAAAGCAAAAACTACCTGCTAGCCTCAGGGGCGAATCCAATGGTGTAGTACGTCATGACTATCCACACACTTGACTCAAACAGAGATATTGGTATCCTTAGCAAAAAATTTGCTAGTGTGAAAGTCCAAGGTGGATGGAAAAGTACATCCCTGTGTTTATAAAAGGCAGGAAGTCTCCCTATGATGAGTGAGAGCTCAGCAACACCGTTGAATGTATTAATAGTAATTCCAAACACTAGTGCACCAATGTACACAGCACCATCCTCTTCATTCCGAGTGTGTAATTTAGTCCTCAAGAAAACAGTTGATGCAATCATTGCAACAATGATAATTTGGACAGTTTTGAAAATATAGAAGAAAGAATTTCTCTTGATTAAAAGCCATTCTTTTTCAAAGTTGACTTTGAGAAGTTCTCGGCTGGGGACCAAGTACTTTTTATAAACTAGAGCAGCTTTGTGACTTTGGGCCTTTTCATACGGAACAGATATTTCATTTTGAAGCTGCAGACCGACATGGAAATGCCTAAATCTTTCTACAAATTCGCTGACTGGAATGTATCTGTGTGGCTCACTTCTGTCTGCCCAGTATTGCTCCTGGTCTTTTCTTGATGTAACCTATTAGCATCATACAGATCATTGTTCTTGATTTTATTTTCTACATTATTTCATAATGAAACTAATTAATTATTATTACTATATGATTACCTCTTGTAGAAAATCAGCAGTTCCTTTTCTATCAGGACACTTGAATCCACAGCTTTCGAAGAACTCAAGGACATGCTCTCGTGGGCCCTGATACACAATATGGCCTTCCGATAATAGAATGATATCATCAAAGAGATCAAAAGTCTCTTGAGTTGGCTGGAGGAGGGACATCAATATGGTGGCATCTGTGATATGTACCATTTGTTGCAAACACTTCACTATCTGAAATGTTGTGGAGCTGTCTAGGCCTGTCGATATTTCATCCATGAAGAGTGTTCTTGATGGCCCTACAACCATCTCCCCTGTACGAATTGAGGTAAGAATCAGAACTTGACTTTAGTTCATTCTTAAGAAAAGTGTTATTTACTGTGCATAACAGAACCTGTAGTCAACCGCTTCTTCTGGCCTCCTGAGATTCCAACTTTCATTTGATCCCCAACAATAGTGTCCCGACATACGTCTAGTCCTAATATCTGCATGTTTGGAATTGACAAAAATTGTTTATACTATATAAACCAGAATCTCTTCACTAAGCTAGGCCCAGAGCTAAAAAGGAAGGCCCTCAAGATTCAACCAACCAATATGTCCGACATTGGTGGTTGGATTCATGTTTTGCATAGACCTAATGAAGCTCTGGATTAAAGAATAATGTGATCCAGTACAAATGTTAGATTTTAGAACATAGAGAGGTGAACAAAATATATGCTTATTGTTTATCAGTGTAAGAATTGAGTTCCTTGTAAAAAGAATGGGAATTTCAATTTATCAGTTCATTTTTTCTTGATCTTACCCTGAGAGTATAGTCGGTAATAAGACTGCTCTGGACACCCTCTATTGTAGTTGCCTAATGAAACACAAAAATAAAAATCAAACTCACAGGTTGATCATTTCAATGGAGTATTCTCTGAAAGCTGTGTGCGCGCGCGCGCATATATATTGTTTTACCTTCATAAAAAAATCAACTTCGGCATCAGGAAAAATACCAGCATCTTTTTCCCTTTTCACAACCTCCTTCAAGAGTTCTGTAGATTATTTATTTAATTCATGGTTAATAATGTTGACTATTTTATTTAAAAACTTAAGCAAACAAAGGGTACCACATGTATTTGATAAATCTTATTTTTAACAACGGCACATGTAATTTGGGTTCATTTTTTCATCAAAGCTTAACACGTGCAGAATTTTTAATTAATTAGTGGCCATAAGAATTAAATCCATCTTTTTTGTCTCACTCTAATATTATATTATGACTCCGGTTTCCATCATAAACGTCATCATCAGTAAGTGTAGGAATTTACCATTAACAAATAATACTGCAAAAGATTTTTATAAAATCTCTAAAAAGGGAACTATTTCTACAATTTTCTATTTATATTTTGTAAAAATTGTATAATATAAATAGGTGTAAGAACAGCTAACATTTGGAAGCTTTATAATTTTTAAAATGGGTAGAAATTGAAAGTCTGACTCTCTATTGTAATTGTGTTTGAGTTTGATTACACAATATTGGAATTATATGAACAAGATTTTAGCTTCATTTTATTTTTTACTCTATACTACCATGTTCAAAGTAGATCAATAGGCTGCAGGGAATCTAATCGGAAGTACCATATCGAGATCCAACCCCTTGGCACCTTGCAGAGAAATCTAGAGTTTCTCTTACAGTCAATTCAGCTGCATGAACATCATTTTGGCCTATATATACTGATGTTTTCTGTGGGACAAATTCATTGAGCCCATGTCCATTGTAACTGATCTCTCCACTAGCCTGTTCCACAGTTTGAAAAGTGAATTGAAAGTTCTAACATTTAACTACTGACTTCACGGAATTATGGTGAACTTAGCTATTGATTAGTCGACCTTTAAGTTAGCGTTTAACCGTCCTGCCAGAGCCGACAATAGGGTTGTTCTACCGGAGGATGGTGGTCCTAATAGAAGGGTCATCCTGTGATACCAGCATTAAAGATACATAATGGTTAGCATGTAGCAGTGATAATTGAACTCAGTTGAATGAATTATGTTCCAAGAAATGTGGCTTGTGTGATAAAATCAGTAAATACTAATTTCTGCATTTTGAATCAATGTACAGAAATTTACCTGGATGGTTTTACGATCCCAGAAACATCTTTTAATATTGTGAGTTTTGTTCTCTGAGCCAATTTTATCCCAAAGAAACTCAAAGCTGACTCTGCTATGTTACAGGCAGCATTTGGCAATGTAGGAAGGGCTCTATTTCCAATTAAGCAATCGGCCTCAACAGTAAGATTCTCAAACCTGACTTCTACGGTTGGAAGGTTAATCCCAACTCTGAAATTACATTACAAAACAAGAAATAGCTTACTAAATATTAGTAAAATTCACAAGCAATGTACTTTCTTGAAGAATAATAGGCAAAATTCAAATATGGTCGCTTTAACATACTCATCTATGCGATTTCTAAACTTTCTCAAGAACTTCTCATTATCTTCCTCGACAACCTTAAACATCTTATTGATGAACTCTTGCGTATCAGTCATCTTGAGTTTTCTTACATCGATCTCCTTGTGTACCAGTCGATTCCCTTGATTATCAGTCTCGACTAAAGATTCTAGAACAGTCTTCCTTAACCTGTCATAAGTTGGTAACTTCTCCAAAGCAGCCCACCTGAGAGCCTTTTCATCTCCCTCAAGCCTCAGCACTGCACCAGAAAATACACCATCCATGCTCCAGCTTTCTCTACTTCCCTGCCTTGTTGAAGCCTGCATTTTGACAGACACTTTCATTAGTCACTAAAGCATGTTTGATACACAACATGGACCAAAATGCCATTCAAAACTTTACAAACAATCTTATCGAACAAATTATGAAAGCATAAAATAAACCAGAAGTGATACTAAAAAGAAAAGGAAGTCGCTAAACCGAAGAATCAAAGTCGCTTACTCTTTTTTTGCAGCCACAAATGCCAAGTGAAAGAAAGGTCGAGAGGAACAATGGGTATACACGATATTGATGAAATTTGAGGTCATTTGGCAGGTTCTTCACTACTTTGATACTGTCATTTGACTTTTGGAAAACAGTAACGTGTGAATTAATTTGTTTACTTGTCTAGTATTCATTGCCATTTGCATCTATACCGAGGAATCATAGTAATAACAACTGGGATTTCATTAACAGTAACCATTAAAGTTCTTTTGCTATAAATTTGGCTATAGGATAGGAGTGAATTTATATTTTCCTTTTTCACAGATTTAATTTGTTTCCAAGTATTCTTACATGAATTGATTCGGCAATTAATTATTTCCCTAGTGGTCCCATCTCTAAAACATAAAATTTAGCCCCCGTCTACCATTATTTAATGAAAATGAGTTTTGAAAAAAATTTGAAATTACATGCAAATATTTTATTACAAGAATGTATGATTGAAAATGAGTTTAAACCCATGTTTGAGCCACATTATTTTTTTCATTCTCATTCGTTTACTTATTTTTTACCACACATTCTTCAGTAAAACATTATTTTTCATCACATCAATAACTTTTCCTTCTTTTTCAACCACATATACCCCATCACCTAAAAAAAAAAAAAAAAACATTCTTCGACTCAAAATGTGTACCAAACAAGGAGCAAGAAAAAAAAAGTTGAAATAATGGTAGACAGATAGGAGTTAATTGTGTATTTCCAAATATGGTTACGGGATTAATGATATTAGATTTAAGAAAGAGTCATCCTACGTAGGATCGCTGATTACAAGGGTCAATCGGTAGAATGTGACGGAAGAAAGTCAAATTCAGTAATTGCTACAACATTAAATATAGAACCAGATGACGACTTGCAATAGAAAAGATTCAACCTTTGTATTATAGCCTTTTGAAATTATTTTTCATCTCCATTAGAACAAAATCCCATGCTCATTTCGTTCCATAAAAATATGCCAGTTTATCTTCACACGGATTAAGAAAACTTAATTAATATATGTTGAAATTATAAATTTTATACACATTTATCCTAATATACTCATACATTAAGTAATGGCAATTCATATTTGATGATAAATAGGAGTATCTTATTAACTTAAGACATTAGTTATACTCTCAATAAGGAAAATTACATTTAATTTGGAACAAACAAAAAATGAAAGTAAGTTTATCTTTGTAGGACGGAGGAAGTACATTTTTCATTGATACGATGACATTGAGAGGAGAAATTCTTATTTTCATTATATGATTTTGTATGAAGCGTTAACAGATAAATTCCATTATTGATTAAATGCAAAAATATAAACCAATATATAATAGGGTGTGTTAGAATCCGAACAACAATTATTAAGTTGATACCACTTGTTAGGAAGAAGAAGAGAGATTATATACAACAATATGAAATGACAATTACAACACGAGAACAATTGACAGATAATGAAAAAAATTACTAATATCAAAAGAAAATACAAAATATTGTGTTTCTAACTTAATTCTAACTCATCAAAAGTCATATGAAAACCAAAATCACGTGGAGAATATACAAGACTCAAAATAATATATTATGGTTGATAAGAGTTTTGAGAACCGTGTCAAAAGAATGAAACAAAATTTTCCTGAATATAAACGTCGCTCGAGTATTAGGTAAGTGGTAGGTGAGCTACGACAGCAACGCTTCAAATGGTGCCCATGTACTGAGTTTCAATCCAAATTGATTCCTAAGCCAATTTTCGCCCCCAAAACTTTTCATATCTCTTTAGCACCTGTTTCAACCATTCCACGAACATCCAACGAAATTTGAGTCAGAAATAACAAATATCCACTTTAATAAATGATATACTTATCTGTAGCTTCAAATTAGAGAAATTATTGTTATTTTAAATGAATTGAGGGTTAATTTTGTATATATTTTATTTGTTGGGTGCATTTTGATGAAAAACGATGCGATTGAAGAAAAGGAGCAGAAAATCGGCTAAAGTGGACATAATTCAAAGTTTGGAGACTAAATCGCAAAATGCTAATGGATAATTCAGACCTAGTATCGAGGATTGGAGAGAGGTTGAAGTCAATTAGATAGAGTTGGAAGATGGAGGATCAAGAAAACACGAAGAATGAACCAAAATTACTAAAGAGTGAAATTCAGGGACCAAAGTGAAACAAATAGAAAATTGTATAACGGCGCGCGTGCACATGTAAATTCTCTCGCGTGCGCACGGGCACGAACTTCATCTACCGAGAACAAAACCAATGAGCGGCCAATTTCCTTATTTTATTCAAATTCTTATAAAAATCAAATTTAACCTATTTCTTGAGAGAAGAGCGGCGTGAACAAGAGAGAACGTATCAAATTCTATTTTTTACCACAAGAAAGAGGCTAGCACAAGATTGAAAGACAATTAACACAAGAGATTGAAAATTCAAAGTCCGGATTGAAGAAAGACAAAGAAGAAATTGATTTTTCACTTTTTATTCATTATTTTTCATTTCGGGTGATTTTTCCCAAATCTTTTTGTCTAATTTACATAACAATATGGTAGGCTAATTATTTTCATATATTGGATGAAGATGAAACCTGTTATTATTTATTCTTAATTCAAGACAAGTAATTAGTTAATTTCTTGTTTTTTATTGATTAATCTTGCATGTATAATTTTATTATTCTATTGCTTGATCACCAATTAAATATATAGTTGCTTGTTGTGGTGATGGGTGACTCACAATAGTTCTAGAACATTGCATGATTAACATACATGCAATAGATATTAGAAATAATATTTATCACGTGTGCAATTTTTTAGATAATCTAAACTTTAATGAGTTCTATTCATTCTAACTTGGACTATGAACATATTCGAGTCATTGTGAGAATATATTTAATTTGTCCTGGAAAAAAGAATTAATTACAATAGATTTAACAATTGTCAAGAATGCATGAATAAAACTAGCTACATAATTGAGAAATGAAATAGATAATAATAGGTGAATTCATAATCCAATACATTCATTCCATATAAATACGAAACTCGAATTTTACAAGCTTTGGCACTGGCGGACCCAAGGGGGGTCCTGGGGGGGCATGTGCCCCCCCCCCCAACTTTGGAGATTTTTTTTTTTTTTTGTAAA
>CAIGRL010226165.1:0-13317 GCA_903798325.1 Fraxinus xanthoxyloides
ATTGTTATTGGACTTGTATTAGTGAGTTAGCCCAAACCCGTCAATTACTTAGGTTTTCGCTATTTAAACAGGTTTACATTACATTTTAGACAGTTGATGAAGATGATGAATTAAAGATTGGCTTGCAGCCGTTTTCTCCCCTCTTTCTCCCCCCCTCTTCTTCATGGCTTCTTCTTTTCCCCTTCTTCTAGCTTTTTCTTCTGTTCTTTAGCTTCTTAAATCTAATTTACCCCAAATTCTCAATTCGCCCTGCATCACTCTCCTTAAAATAATATTTGTCCCTCATTTGTATAGTGCACAAGGAAACTAGAATTGCTTTCAAGATACAGTGAAATGCTTAGAAGGTGTGCACTGGCGCCTAAGCATTTCATGGAAACAATCGAACACCAAGAATGTACAGAGAAATATACGAGTCTTTGTAATTTGATTCTACAATATTCAGGACACAAAATATGTTTTTGAAGAGAAAATATGAATGGAAAGTTTTACAAAGAAGAAAAATAGAGGAAGAAGAAAAAATTTGATTCTTGACAAGTGACTTTATGTCAACTTTGGCCAAATATTCGGACTTAACCCAATAGTCAAATTATAAATATAAATATACTAACTTGTTTTACTTGTCGACTAGATCCTCGTGGTATATTTAGAATCTCAAAATCAATTTTTGATTAATGCGAAGTTGCAATCCGATGTTAAAAAGAAAAGATGAAAAAACCGGCCTGGAAATCTAACTACATTTCTCGAGCAGCAAGATGAAAAAACTGACTGGGAAATCTAACTCCATCGATCGAGCATTAGGCGGGTGAAAAAATCTCTATTGCATAAGTTCATTATCGCTTGGGCGAGAAGCTAGCGACAGCAAGCGATGCTTCCCTTCGTGAAGGTTTTCGAGATTGAGGCATGACACTTCACTCAATACATCTCCTCTTCTATAAATAGAACCCTTTAAATGTCAATTGTGCATCCCATATCATTTGTATCGAATATTATATCAAAAACTCTAGCAAAAACTCTCCAAAAATCATTCCAAAAATCATTTTCTTGTAGAGAGAGAAGAAAAATTGTTCGAGTTCACAGTTGCTTGTGGTTTGACATGCTTCCACGACAAGTTGTATTTGTTGTATCTTGGGAAACAAGTTTCGTAATCCGTTAGTATCGTTGCGAGCAATTTTGTATTAAGGAGAAAGTTTTAATCATTTGTCTTGGATTTTATTATTCACTTTCTCTTCATTTTCTTCTTTCTTTTTGCTTTTGTTTGATTACGCTCATGCGAATTAAACTTAAATATTACTTTGTCATTTAAACAAACAACCATTTAACCATGAAATATCACCAACAATTTTAAGACAAAATTTTGTTTGTGGTTTTTGTTGCATAGATAACTTATATTCATCTTTATATTTGTAATAGAAATGAATAATATGGAGACTACTTCGAGTCAAACAATGAATGATACGAACTATGTGGTTCTGCCTTTGGCTATACCCATATCAAACTCTCATATCCCACGTGGAAAAAATCGAAAAAGTTCGGAGGTGTGGAGTTTAAAAAATAGCAACAAAGATATTGTTCTATCTTACTACTTTGAATTTTAGAAGTTCTCAAAAGAGACTGCTCATGCAATACAATAAGGAGAAAATAATCGGGAATCAATTATTGCATTGGATGCATGGAAGCACTCAGATTTCCTTCACAAAAATTACATTTTAAATGGATTGGACAATACACTTTATGGAATGTATAGTTCAATGGACTCGGGCAAAGATCTATGAGATTTATTGGAAAGAAGTACAAGATCGAAGATGTTGGAGCAAAGAAGTTAATTGTCAACAAGTTTTTGTACTACAAAATAGTAGACTCCAAAATGGTGATAAGTCAAGTGACTCCAAAACGGTGATAAGTCAAGTACAAGAACTTCAAGTTTTATTTCACGACATACATGTAGAAAAGATGGAACTGTGTGAATCCTTCCAAGTTGCAACCATCATTGAGAAACTCCCTCCTATGTGGAGAGATTTTAAGAGCTATCTCCAACACAAAGACAATGAGATGAACTTGGAGAAATTGATAGTTTGTTTGAGAATTGAGTAAGACTATATAAACATCGAAAGAAAATATATTGTTCAACTTTAAGCAAATCTATTGTCAGGTCGTCAACAAAAAGTGTAAGATTTCCAATGTTGCACCAAGAAGAGACAACTCCAAGAATGCTAAGAAATTTAAATGTAACTATTACAATTTGGAAATTCAGACATCGTTCAAACTAATTTCCAAAGCCAAAGCAGATTGCACAGGCAATTGTAGTTGAAAGAAACACCCTTTCTGAAAGAGTTCAGAAAATGAGTCTATCTGCTGTTGTTTCTGAATGAAACGTGGTTGGTAATTCAAAGGATTGATGGGTCAACATTGATGCTACTAGCCACATTTGTGCAGATAATACCATGTTCTAAAACTGTCATGAATTGAAAGGAGAATAACTGTTCATGGAGAACTCTGCAAGTTCGAAGATTAAAGAACTTGGGAAGATCACATTAAAAATGAATTTCTGGAAAGAAATAGTCCTCAATAATGTCCTCTATGTGCCAAACATTCGCAAGAACCTGGTTTCGGCATCTCTACTTAGCAAGAATGACTTTAAACTTGTATTTGTATCGGAAAAGTTTGTACTTACCAAAATGATATGAACGTTGGTAAGGGTTATCTTAATGAAAGAATGTTTAAAATGAAAGTCCATAAAATTGTACCAAAAAGCATTATGAATAAAAATTTCAATTCTATTTACATACTTGAGTTGTCTTATTTATGGCATAATCGATTAGGACAGCGTTAATTACAAATCTATGCTCAAACTTGTGAATCATAATTTAATCTTGACACTTAATATTGATCATAATCATAAATGTAGAGTATGTGTTAAAACAAAATTGACCAAAGCACAATTTCACTCAGTTCAAAAGAACACAACACCTTCAGAGTTAATATATAGCGATATAAGTGATTTGAGAAAAGTTCAAACTAAAGGTGGTAAGAAATACTTTACAACTTTCATTGATGGTTACACAAAGTATTGTTATGTCTTTCTACTATGAATTAAAGACGAAGCCTTAGATGTATTTAAACATTATAAGACAAAAGTTGAAAATCAACTTGGTAAACAATAAAATATATTTATAGTGATAGATGTGGTGAATAAGATGCACCGTTTAACGAATATTGTTTCAACATTAAATTATTCATCAAACAACGGCACCTTACCCATCCAATCGAAGGGTATTGTTGAACGCAAAACTAAAATCTTAAAGAGATGAGTCTACCCCAAAACTTATGGTGGAAGCTATTATATCGACAAATAGTATTCTTAACAAGATACCCCTTAAGAAATTGGAAGAGATACCATATGAATTATGAAAATGTCATCCTCCTTCCTACTAACACTTGAAAGTGTGGGGGTGTTTGGCTAAGATTGAAGTACCTAAGCTTAAATAAGTGAAAATCGGTCCTAAGACGATTGATTGCATATTTATCGAATACGCCAATAATAGTAGTGTATTTTGTTTCCTTGTACATAAATCTGAATTCAAGATGTACATGAAGGAACCATAATTGAATCGAGAAATGCATCATTTTTCGAGAATGTTTTTTCATGTAAAGACAATGAAAACACAAGTTCAAATTAAAAACTTATGATACTACAAATGACATTTCAAATGAGAAAGAACCAAAGCGTAGTAAAAAGTATAGAACCTAGATTTTCTAACCTATATGGTAGAGAATAATCCAAAAAATTTCAACGAAACAATATCTACACCAGAAGCACCGCATTAGAAAAAAGCTATCAATAGTGAGATAGATTCTATAATACAAAATCATACTTGAGAGTTAGTTGATTTATCTCGCAAAAATAAGTCATTAGGGTATAAATGGATCTTAAAAGGAAACTAAAATCTGATAGGTCCATAGACAAATATAAGGCTAGATTGGTTATCAACGGATGTAAACAAATGGAATGACTTGATTTCTTTGATACCTACTCACCCGTTACTAAAATCATTTCGATGAGGTTGTTAATTGCAATTGAGGCTTTGTATAACCTTGAAATTCATCAAATGGATGTAAAAATGACATTCCAAAATAGTGAGTTAGAAGATGACATCTACATGGAAAAAACGAATGGTTCGTATCTCCTAATTACAAACAAAAGGTTTGTAAAATAGTTAAACTTTATATGGATTGAAACAAGTTCATAAACAACAGCACCAAAAGTTTGACAAAACTATGTTACCTAATGGATTTAAGATCAACGAGTGTAACAAGTGTATATACATAAAACATACACCGAAAGCCTATGTGATTGTATGTCTATATGTAATCGACATATTAATAATTACCAATAGTCATGAAATAATGCTAAGCACTAGAAAATGTTAACAAAATATTTTGATATGAAAGTCTTGGATATGGTTGATATAATATTAGGGAATAAGATCTCTAGAACATAGAAAGAAATTATACTTTCTCAATCTTACTACATTGAGAATATACTTAAAAGGTATAATGCACTTGAGGAAAGTCCCGCGAGAATTCCTATTGGCACAAGTTTACATTTAGTCAAAAATACGAGTAAATGTGTGTTACAACTAAAGTATTCGTAGGTTATAGGCGGTATAGTGTATATTACAAATTGCACTTGACTGGACATATTATTTGCTGTAAATAAACTTAGTAGATCCACAAGTAATCCAAGCAATGATCATTAGAACGTTTTAACAAGGGTTCTTAGGTACCTGAAGAATACATTAACCTGTGGATTACAATTCACAAAATATCATGCAGAATTGGAAGGATATTGTGATGTGAATTCGATATCCAACATGAAGGGTTCTAAGTAAGCTAATAGTTATGTATTTACCATTAGTGGAGCTACTATATCATAGAAGTTGACAAAGCAAACATATTAGCTTGATCAAAGATGGAATCGAGATTTATTGCTTTTGACAAAGCTAGAGAAGAAGCATAATGGCTTCGTAGCTTCTTGGAAGATATTTCATGTTGGCTTAAGCCGGTATTTATAATAAGTATACATTATGAAAGTCAATCGACTATTGAAACCGTTTAAAGCAGCATATATAATTGTAAGTCTAGACATATACTTCGTTGACACAATACTATTAAGCAACTGATCTCAAATGGCCATTAGATTATGTGAAGTCAAAGGAAAACATCGTGGAACCACTTTCGAAAGGTTTACCTGGAGATCAAGTACGTTGCCTATCGAAAGCAATGCGACTAAAGCCTACTACGTAAGAATATTTGTAATGGCAAATCTACCTTGTTGACTGGAGATCCCAAGATCTTGGTTCAAGGGGACATCCAAGTTATGAAAATTCAATGAAGCACTTTGAAAAATGTTTCCTAACTCATTTATATGGTAGTTAAAGTGCTTTTCTGCAGAATGTTAAATGTTAAGATATGCTTTTAATTATTCATATATCTCTATTAAGTCAAGTGGAGTAATGCATAATACTCTTCATAGGAGGTCACATATGTAATTGTACGGTGAGACCGCCTCAACTAAAATTGTTCAAGGCTAAAATTTTCCAAAACACTTATGAAACCCAATAGTGGTTTTAAGATCAAAATGAACCAAATTACGAGAACCATGAACAATTTAGGAAAAGATATTTGTGTGTGTTTTATTGTCTTGGTTTATATCAATGGCTGAATGGTTCAAAATATCACGTTCACCAATCAGTCAAATAAATTCGATAGTATTTCACTAAGGAAAGTTCAAGATTGGAAGCTACCTTATCTGAAGAAATGTTCATTTGCTCTCTCCCCCTCTACAATACATCATATTTTATATTTGAATTTTCATTCATGTGGGAGATTATTAGAATTTGGTTTAAAGATTGAAAATTTGATTAGTATAAAACTTGAAAAGTGACTTCGTGTCAATTTCGATCAAATATTCGGATTTGATTCAATAGTCAAATTATAAATATAAATAAACTAACTTGTTCTACTCGTCAGTAGATCGACTGGTGTATTTGGAATCTCAAAACCAATTTCGAATGAACGAGAAATTGTGATTCAAAATTGAAAAGAAAAAAAGAAGAAAATTGGCCAAGAAAGTTATCTAACTCCATCGCTTGCTTAGCGCTCGAGTAATGAGATTGTCACTCGAGTGACAGGCGAGCGAAAAAGTCTCTGTTGAATAGGTGTCACTGTTGCTCGAACAAGAGGCCAGCGACAGTAAGGGATGCTTCCCTTCGTGAAGGTTGTTGAGTCTGGGGTATGACACTTCACTCACAACTTTTCATCTTCTATAAATATTACCCTTTGAACGTCAATTATACATCTCATATCATTTGTATTGAGTATTATGTCAAAAACTCTCTGAAAATCATTCCAAAAATCATTTTCTTTAAGAGGGAAGAAAAAATGTTTGAATTCGCTGTTGCTTGTGATTTGAAGTGCTTCCACTACAAGTTGTATCCATTGTATCTTAGGAGACAAGTGTCGTAATCCGTTAGCACCCTTACGAGACAATTTTGCCTTAAGGAGGAAATGTTAATCACTTGTCTAGGATTTTATTATTCACTTTCTCTTCTTTTTTTTATATTTGCTTATATTTACATAGAGTTTAATTACGCTCATGTGAATTAAACTTAACTATTACTGTATTATTTAAACAAACAACCATTTAACCATATAATATCACCAACAAAATTATCATATATCCTAATCAAAGAATCATCAATCTTATTTACACGTCTTCCTAGGATTCACTACACTTCATGGGGTTCTTTACACCTTGAATTCCAAATTATATAAAAGAGAATACATAAAAATGGGCCAAAAACCGTTTCGCACAATGTCTTAGAAAATGTTATTTCCAACAATTTCCACCATTTTGAGAAGAATGACATTCGAAAAATCTCTCATATAAATTCACCAAGTTCATGAATAAATGAAGGTATATTTTGGATCTGAACCTACACTTAACAAAAATACATTAAATACTAATCAATGTGGTGCTAGACTTTGAACCAAAGACCTCATATGGCTAACTAGAAGTGTTTATAAACTTAAACGTGAATAGGCCAAGTGTCCTACATTGGTTCGATTCAAGAACACCTTAAGTAGTTGGTCAAAAACTACTTCGAAGACATCCTCTTGACATTCATATAGGTAGACTTATCAAGAATACTAATATTTCTAAAGTACTATATAGATATCTATCTACGTCTATTAAGATTTTGATAGCTTAATCTCTCTTTTCTTGATACACTTCTAAAAAACTTTTAACCTTGAGATCAAGTGCATATTTGAGTCGGATTAAAATCTAATTTTAATCTAAGTCAAATAGTCAATATCAATCACGTCTTTCATGAGTCCCACATCTTTTCAACCACACATTTCATAAACTTCTATCACAATCCACTTAAAATCTGATTTTAATCTACACCAAACACACTGGAATCTTAGTATTTGCGCAAATATTCTTATGATGTAATTTATTCATTCAATCTAAGAATTTAAAGTATCAATCATAGGTTTCAATATTTTGCTTCACAGTAAAGTCTAGTTATTAACATTGAATAAATGGATAATTTATCTATCAAAAAGTTATTCAATATTTTGCTCCACAAAAATCCAATTCGCACCGCCATTTTATCCTTCACGCAGAAGAAAAAAAATTCACAATTACTCTCCCAATTTATTAGCCCAGTATCAAGTTGGTCTAAACCTTTAAAAAGTAACAAGTTCGCCTCCATGGTTACCAATCAAACATGAAAAATGGTAGCCGTCTAAGCCCCTATTTGGTATATCTGAAAATTTATATGTTTAGCATTTTTTGATAAAATTAATTAAATGTATGATTGAAAATAGGATAAAAAGTATGAGTATGATGAAATATTAACTAAAATTAATTGTTGACTTTGACTTTGATTTTTATCAAGTTTTTACTTCAAACCAAACAAGGACTAAATCTTAGTCAACTGTTACACTATTCTCATGAAAATGTACTTACCTTAGTTTTCTAGGTACCAACTTGTGTCGAGAGGTAGATCTATTCCAAGTAATTTATACGATTTATGTTATTGGAGGTCGATTATGTAACTATAATAAACATATGGGGATTATCAATTCATCTTATTACTTCAAGGACCAAATATGAAATTAAATTCAATGTTAAGCAGCGAAGCCCAAAAACAAGGCTAAAACTAGAGTCCAAGTTTTCCTTCTCATTCTACTCTCCCGCCACGAGTTTCCCTTCCTTCGCAAATACCGGGAAAAATAATTTTCCCTTCCTCACACGTATCGCTCGATCGGAATCGGATTCCGTTTTTCCCTTCGCACACACCGGGAACATAATGCGGTGAACTCGATCGGCAGGAAAATTTTATTTTTCTCTTCAAGTCGGATTCCTTTCCACGCAAAAATTCCACTCCCACAAGGATTCAATTTTATCCCTGTCGATTTTGATCTCCACGGACTAAAAATTAGGGTTTATTTTTTTTCCCTTTAAATTTCTTCTTTTTCCCCACCAATTTCATCATTATTTGAGTTTAGGATTGGTTATTTTGAAACCCTAGGTATATAATTTTTGTTTTATGATTAATTACATTCAAATTCGTCGATTCTTTTGTATAAAAGAGTTACTTTCGTTGATGGATTAGATTTGCAGCTGAGATTATATTTAGGGTTCTGTACAAGAAAGCCTCTGTGAGATTTTTGATGCTTTGTTTTAGTTTTGTCATTAAAAATTGAGGGTTTTCTTGTTTGAGAGAGAAGAATAAAAAATATATATAGGGTTTTGCTGTAGAGCATATTACTGTTTTTCATTATTTTATTTGGGTATATAGAGAAAATATACAAAATTTTGGGGTTTCTGGGATGGCCTTGAACTATTCACATAGGCCAATATTTCCTGCGCGCACTGGTGAAGATAGTTTGGTATCTCCAACGGGAATTGTGAACGGGTATATTGTGGATGGTGTTCCCGTGAAGAATGGGGAAGATTTTACAAGGACAAAACATGAGAGCCGAGGGGAAACTGAGGAGCGTAATTTCTGTTGTGGGAGGGACAGTGTTGATAGGTGTAGTTTGCCGGAGTCAGCTTCCAAAGATGTTGCCAACCTCTTGCCTTCTGATCCATTTGGGATGGATATAGAAACTGCTTTCACAGCCATCAGAGGATGGCTCGAGGATTTAGATGTCAATTATGGAGGATATATGAGGAACAACAATTGTGCATCCGATCAAGATGACTGTGATTGGTTTGCGCAGTTGAACTTGATATGGAAAAATGCCATAAAACTTCAATCTCTGTCAAGCAATGTTCAGGTTGATGAGAAATTGAACATGGGTATCCAATCTCTTGTGAGAAATCTTCAGGGAGATAAGAATCTGAACATGTGTATCCAGTCGTTTCCAGACAATGCTTATTTCAATGAGAAATTGAATGTGGGTAATGAGTTGAATCTGTATAGCGAGGTGAGAGATATGGGGGGTGCATCAGTTCAATATAGTAGCAGCTCTGAGATGCAATTTAAAGAGAAAGGAGAGGGTGCTGACAGTTGTGCCGAGGAGGAAGTACCCCATGATGCTTTGGCCTTAAGTCTTAGTTATCTGGGAGTCAAGGACCTTCTGTCTGTTGAAAGGGTTTGCAGGTCTTTGTGTTCCACAGTCCAAGATGATCCCTTGTTGTGGAGGACTATCCACATTGATCAGCCACTCAACGAGAGGATCACAGATGATGTGCTGCTGCAATTGGCTAGCAGATCTCAAGGAAGTCTCCAATGCCTGAGCTTGGTGGAGTGTCCGAAGATCACAGATGATGGTTTGAGGCGTGTACTTGAAACTAATCCACGTTTGACTAAGGTCAGTGGCTCAACCATTGTCTAATATTGCTTTCTGTTGCAATTTAATTCTTAAGTTGATTTATTTGCGATCAGATTATTGATGATATGATATAGTTCTAATACAAGAACGATACGGAATTCCTTTTTCGTCATGATTCCTAGTTTCTGGCATTTGAATCAATTGACACGTATAAAATGTGTTCGTAACTACACCAATGCCTACTTTTAATGAAAATTTATGATTTCTAGCCATTTTTGAGGGTTGCATGCAATGTTGTGAGTTGTGATATCTGCTTGGGTGGTGTACTTGTGACTACTAGGGTAGGATAGCAAATAGAATTGAAGAAATAGCGTTTGTATAATGTGATGATGAAGATAACATAGGACCTGGGTTCAGGTTTCACCATCGCCGCCACCCGTGTATTATAAATTGTTATGTGTCATGCATTAAATGAATCCGGCCTGGAAGTGAGGGTGTGTGTTGAAGACTATATTTATGTTAATGTGTTCCTGGACTATATTTATGTTAATGTCTGCAGGAAATAATAAAACTTACTCGAGGAAATATTTAAAATAGTTTCAAATACTTGTTACCTAATTTAGTTATTCTTAATTTACTATAAGGTGTAAGTCAAATCCTTAGTAGTTTGTTATCATTTGTTAATATCATAGATTAAGAATCTACCCATGGCGATTATGCTTTCATGGATGGAATATTTTACAATGAATGGAGTTGGTGGAATTGTGGAAGTTCTTGTCACCCATCACTTCCCCACCTTTTTCTTGAAGCGGTCTATAGTGGATACTTTCAAGTAATTGTAGCACCAGTTGTGCTCTTAGTTATGCTCTTACTTTCTGGTGAACTGCAAGATACTGATTTTCTACATCGTTTGTAGATTACACAAGTCGCTAAGTTTTATTATTTCCTGCAGCTGTGTGTTCCTGGATGTACAAGGCTTACTATTGAAGGTATTCTAAATAATCTCAAGGTGTTCAACTCTGCTAAAGGTGTCCAAGGTATAAAGAACCTGAGAATTGGTGGGCTCTATGGGGTGACACTTGAACATTTTGAAGTGTTGAAACTATTACTTGGTGCTGATAATGACAAGCTCCAAAATCATTACAAACCACACTTCTATCATCGGGAAAATTTTTATCTTCTGTGTGATGATGATCGGGCAATTGATATTGAAATGTGCCCAATATGTGAAAAACTGAGGCTCATTTATGACTGTACAGCCAAGGGCTGTCAGGTTGAAGATCATGCTGCTCAAGTCTGCAGGGCATGTACACTTTGTATATCGAGATGTGTGCAGTGTGGCCGGTGCTTTAACAACACTGAATATGAAGAAAATTTCTGTTTGGAATTGATCTGCTCAGGCTGTTTTGAGCTGGGGGATAGGTGCTGAGATAAACTGGACAAAAATGTTGTTCCAAGGATGGCACTGAACACGTGCCGAGTTCTAATTCCAGCCTTCGTGGGCAGGTTATGTTGCTTATCTATTTAGGTCAGATGTCTGCCTTCAGGAGATGAAAGTCTGGAAGACCATTCCAGAGTATGATATTTATGGAGCAAGAAGGCAAAAAAAGGAAAGAAAAAAAACGTAAAGAAGAAAACACAAAAAGAAAAGGGGAAAAATGAAAAGAAAATGTTAAATGCTTTCACGAAACTATAGGAAAATGGTGACAATGTCAAATTATGTATTCTTCAAGCATATTTTATTCTCGACAAATGGTATTTTATCATCAATAGGTTTGTCATTCGTGCTTCTGAAAGTTGCATCTTCCCTTCCAAGTGCGGGCCATCAATTTATTTGGTGCCTGTGATTTGACGATGAGTCTGAAGCTTATGTCTCATAGAATCCGAGATGTTCGAGGATATGATCGTGTTGTGATAATTGAACGATTTGTTGGAATTGGAAATTTTTGCAGGATCTTTCCTGCTTTGGTCTGGATTCTGGGATGTCTAATAATGGTTTCAGACGGAGATGGCTGTTCTTTGCGGCCCGTTGGAGGATTCTATATTCTGTTATTTTCTGATTTGATTGTTATAACAACAGTTACATAGTATATTTGTTTTGCCAAAGTATATATCGTCTCGTCCATCTAGAATTCTGTAAAAAATATATACTTATATCTTGTTTGGTACATGGAATGGAGACGGAGCAGTACTAAAGATGAAAATGAAGTTGAAAAATATATGTAGAGCTCTGCTGCTTCCTGATTGGGCATGTGTATGGTATTCACTTCGTGATGTTTCATTACTTGGATTAGCCATTTTGTAGGCCTCAAAAGTACAAGGAAAATGATTGTAAATATTGATGAAGTAACCATATATTGAATTAAAACTGTCAAAATATTTTTTCCACTTAAATGGTTGTGCTTATATAATGTGGGTTAATGGCAAAAAGAAATTGAGCGAACTTTTTTTTTTATCTGGTTGGTGTGATTTTAACTCAGTTAAGGCCTTATTTTACCTTCCTTTTTGGGTCAAAATGTATTTTAAAATAATATTTTATTAGAGAATATATGATTAAAATGAGTTTTTGAAATAATGGAGGCTAAACATAGACCGAATCTCGTCATGTCATCCGTTGGTAAACATATCCATAAATTGTGATGTATATGCAACATAATCGAAAGTAGAATATATTTGAAAGTAACAACAAAAGTTTTGCACCTCGTCATTGAACATCATCTTATATTTTATAGTGGACACTCGACTATATAGTACTCGAAAGGTCAATGGACTAATATGTCACGCATTTCTTTTTTCTTTCCTTCTTCTTTCTGTTTTTTTTAATCATGTCGACCCGGTTTGAATACTGAATGAACAAAAGGATAGGAAGTTAAAATCATCCAGTACATTTTACCAAAGATGCTTTTAAGAGCTCTCCTGAGCGGCTCGTAAAATGCCTGCAGCCGTTGTTTAGACATTGATTTCAATCTCAACCGAAGATATGATAATTGTTTAATTACTCAAAAACTTAAAATTAACATCAGCTCGACTAAAATATCGTAAAACACGTAGGAAAATGTTCGTGCAACAAGTATGATTCGTTACATATATGACTTTGTCCCGAATACAACGTGCAATTAATGCGAAACGTGTAAAATTAATCGTACGAGAAACATTAAGGTGCTGTTCTCTTTGTACTTCAATTTTGTGTTTTGTGTTTTGAGTGTCAATTTTGAGATTGTTGAAAATATGTTCTTTTTGTCATTTTGAAAAATTGTTTTGAAAACACCCAAAACAAGTTTTGAAAATTTTGGCTTCATTATAACTGAAAACACCCAAAACGACAAATTTGTCGTTTTGTGTTTCCTTTGTAAATTTTAACTTGTTTTCAAAAACGCGTTTTCGAAAACAGGAAAGAGAACGCGTTTTCACTATTTTGGAAAATCGAAAACAGAAAACGGCTTGAAAACAGCAAAGAGAACAGGGCCT
>CAIGRL010226175.1:0-13705 GCA_903798325.1 Fraxinus xanthoxyloides
AAACCGCAACCCTTTTGCAGTTCCAATGGCAATAGCATGTCTTCGGTGCCATTCAAGAACACAATCTGTATTTTCTGACAACACACACAAAACCATTGAACATGAAGGGGGAGAGAGAGGGAGTAATGTTATTTCATACATATTCTACTTCCAGCCAAAAAGAACTAATAAACTATTGATATTTGATAGATAACTTCAAATACTGGTACATTTTTTACGCACCGAATAAATGCCACTCAAGTGATTTGTTGCAGATATACTCATAGACCAAGATGTTAAGTTTTTCCTTGCAACAATAACCAAGAAGCATCACAATGTTCTTGTGGCGAGCAAAGCCTAGGACATATAATTCGGAATGAAATTCCGAAAAAGCCTCACGCACTTTTGCAGCAATAAGCTGCCCATCCTTAAGCCGACCTTTATATACATGACCATACCCACCTTCACCCAGTAAATTATCAGGTGAAAAATCGTTTGTTGCAAGCTGTATCTCGGAATAACTATATCTCTTTGAATCTAACTCCGTCTTCATCCCACAAGATATAAGAGAACGGGCACATCAGAAGATCTCTGTCGACTAGGCCTTCTTTGTTGTTTATGAATAATTGGGGGAGAAACAGTATATTTATTTTCTCCTTTAGCATAGCTACCTGCAGAAGTAATTCATTATAACTAAAAGTCTACAAACATGGGAGAGACAGAAATTAAAATAAAAGATCACAGAGGGTTCTCAAGACCAGCATTTCTTTTGGTTACAAATTTTTAATGAAAATAGAATTTTTATTCAATCTAGTAAACCAAGACTTCCACTATTTCCATTTCTTGAATAAAATGACACAGTGTGATTCTCATTTATTAGGATGATATGGAAACAGTATAAAGTACGTGTTGGCCCCTCTTTTTTCCTTTCGAAGTGAGTTATGACTAAAAAGCTGATTGAAGGAACTAGGAAGGATCCTAATATTAATTATGATGCAAATTGTTTATGACAAAGGACTCATATACAACATGTAGAAAAATAAAATAGAATCCAACAATTTCTTCTGATGATCCAGTGCTGATTCAAAGGCAGCATGATGGTCTTTTTATGAAGTAAAAGGACGGTTGAGCTGAGCAGTTATAGTTCAATCATAAAGATTGTATTAGATGAAAGCAGACCTTCTTAAGAACTTTTGAAGTTAAACACACTACACACGCACACATAACCTTTCTAACCTGATTCATCTGGCTTAAGATTTGAACCAAATTCATCTTGCGAGGAAAAGCTGTACTGCTTGAAGTTGGATGTAAATGAGTTGCTCTTAGCCATAACAGAACTTTCCAGTGAATCCATAGAAGCATTATAGTTGATAGACATGGAAATTTGTTCATTATTATTGTTGTCTTCAGCAGATGGGAGCTCAACAGTCTTGGATAGTGAGTAAAGCAGCTTAGCTTCAAACTCATCAAAATCCTTGTCAGAATAATCTGATCTCAGAACTTCAACGGATAAATTGTCAAGGACTAGTGCAACCTTGCAAGGTATGTATTTAAGGTAAAACCTCCATTCCCGTCTTAGATGCCTGTAATTATAAACTGTAAGGTATGAAGTAAAACTAAATAGCGGTTAGAGAATACCAATGTACGTTTTGAAATACATGACAATAAGAAGTTCAAATAGGTATTCAATCTTGACACCAGAACATCTAATGACACCAACCAATTAACATTTAGAAGATAAACATAAAGTAAGGCATAGGGTATATAATCAAGAGGAATAAATCTGTAATTTCTTCTGCTCAAATGTACAAATAATGTAAAGAATTTTTCTTCATTTTCATTTAAAAGTATATTAAACTTTTTATGGCTATATGAGGATCAACTCTTGCTAGCATCTTCTATATGATAGGTGCGCCAAGCCTTTGAGAATAATGAATTTGACATATGCACAAGGGTGTTTGAAGATACAAATGATCAAAAGGGTGAAAGGAATATTACCCATTTATGATTCGAAACGAATTTCATTATTGTTGCTTAAATATTTGTGGCCAATCTTGAAGTTAGTGGTGGTCTATTTTCACGAAAATGTTTCTCCAAGATTGATACTCATATATAAAAGTAACTTCAAGCGTTGCAAATCACTTGAATTGTTTGAAAAACTCAATGTGGCCCCTATAACCCTCATTAATCATTTTTTATCTTTCTCCCGTCTTCATTAAAACAGAACATTCTTCCAGAAAAATAGCATATAATTAATCTGGGCCGAATATGATCCACGTATGTCAAAATCAAAAGCTACCTATCAAGTATAACCCAGTTTGCATTCGAAGTTGCAACTTCTTGTACAATAACCGTTCTCATTGGAGTTCCAACAGTAATCTTGACTTCAACATCAACCTACATAAAAAGGGATTTCGTGGTGACGAAACAGAAATTACAGAAATAGTCTGTATTCTTGAAGAGGAATTGTGATATTCATTGATACAAGTAAACGATAAGACATACTTTCAAATGCAGCCATTCTGTTTCTCACACCGAACATCGAGAAATGATATGAAAGTAAGCATTACAAAATATTATTCTGCGAAAAAAAGTGGGACTACAAATACAAGTTTTGGGACTCTTGCTAATACGTTTTTCAGTATTGAAACTAGTACCTCTATCAGGATAATGTTCCAAACATGTGTTAAACAGAACATTTCACTTGCTAATCCAAAATATTCCTACTCAATTCACTTTTTCAACTACACGATCGCCATCCCATGTTGACCACTCCTCAAAGATATAACTACGCTTTTTAATATTTGGGACACTTCACACACATGGAAACTTGCCAATGTAAACACTTGTTACAGATAGCCAATGCAGTAACAACTCGTAGTTTCTTAAATTGTGTTTATTTAAACTCTACATAAAGAGGTTAGACTTGATTATTGAATAAACTCGTAGTTTCTCACTCCAATTTCTCTCCTGTTCTCTTTTCCTTTCTTCTACAAGTCTCATTCTTATTCATTGCATCCTACAACATTTATATATTCTCAAAGTAGATATTGTAAAGTGTTTGACATGATATGCTGATTTTTCATTAAGTGAAGACTAAAAAGACTATAAAAGCATAAATTACCCCTTCGCCTTCGCATTCTTCAGCACTCTGCTGAAGCATGAGTCCATACGCACCAACTTTTTTCAAGACTTCTTCTTCTATAGCACAGATATGATTTGTTCCGAGGAAATTATCAGAAGCTACTTGCATGTGGTAACCCACTGTGCACATATACTAATTAGAAATGAAGAAGAAAAAAAAATTAAGATAAAAACAATTTGACAGACCAAAACAAGAATAAAATGATGATGTCCATACTTCATCTGATCAAATGCCTAATATTGTAGGATTGCAGCGTAAATGTCGAAGTTCCTATATTGTCCAAACAGTTATCTGCAACTACTGAGATGAGTCAGATGACTATACAGCTCTTCCATAATACTTACTGGTGCCTCCCACTCCCGTTGGATACTAATGAACCCTTAACATTTATGCATTGCAACAAAGAATTCCTGCTTCTTAGTAGTCGTCCAAGGTGTGATGCAAGACTTCCAAGGCTCTTCTTCCATAAGATTGGATATTTCTTAGAAACCTCAAAACATTCATTTAGTTCCAATTCTCCCAAACTTAAATTTCAAATTAACTCTCGAAACCCCAGGAGGAAAAAAATGAAAGTACACTAACTTGCTTAGGGATATATTGGATTTTCATCAATGACAGATAGGGGATAATGCGAGTACAAATGGTCCGAGTTAACAGTGGATACTACAGTGGCAAATGTTCAAATAAAACTGCCAAAAACAAATACAGCACAGATATTTTAATTCCAAATGTAGATTATCTTAAATGTATAAAGAAACAAAGACTAAAACGCATAAAACTTACAGGGGTGAAGAACTCTGTGTAGCACCCCGAGTACCGTGATTGTTTCACCAGCATGAAGAATGCCCCCTTGCATCCTGATATTATGAATAGTGTGCTTAAACTCCTCACTTTTACGATCTTTAGTCGCGTCAAACACAATCCAAATCTTCCAAGGCATTAGCGGATTATACCTATTATTATTATTATGGTCATGATTATGATTATGAGTATGGGTATGATTATGATTATTGATTCTATCCATGTCTAATGGCATATCAATCATAGAATATTGAATGCAATGAACTTACAAATGCTGGAACAGATATAAAGGAATTTATGCAAGAATTAACAAAAATTATCAAATTCTGAGAGTGAGAGTTAGCCAATCATAAATGAGTTTACCCAGTAAATATTACTCTCCTCGTATCTTTATGAGCGAGTCCGATTATATCTGGGGCATAATTCAGTAATATACAGAGGATATTCGGGTGGAGTGTGGAGGGAAGTGAAACCTTACGTGGAACAATGACAACAGAGATGATTGGAAATCACTTCAAGACAAGATTTGTTAATCCATTTTTCGAATTTTGTACAGCTAAAACTAACAAGGATTTCGGGTTTTCCAAGGTAGTTTCTTGAACATGATGTGAATGACACCAATATTCTACTTGTACCTACAAGTTCGACAACTTTTTTGACAAAACGTCACATGGCGGCTCCCTATTGGAGGCGCTTGCGGCGTTTGCCAAAAAAAATTGTGCCTAAACCCCGTCGCAGGCGCCCCCTCAAAAGGGGGGGCATGTGACGTTTTGTAAAAAAAAATTACAAAAATACTATTCATCCCTACTGTGGTTACAACTTCGGTTTAGGTGGTTCTAAATGATATGTTAAATGAAAAGTGAAATTAATTTCACATATCATTTAATTCCACATTAACGTCACCTAGATTGGGGTTGTAACCCTAGTGAGAATGAATAGCATTGCTCAAAAAATTGTCATCATTTTAGGTACAAGTAGTATGATTCGAATGACACTGTTCATAAAGGCATTGGTTATAATTTCGAAATGGTCGAGATTTTTTATGACTGTCTTCTTGCAATTAGAAACGGTAAATTTCTTACCTTTGCATTCATATGCTGTCCAAGATTTCCATTCAATGTTAAATATTCACGCGACACGCAAATAATTAGAGAGTAGAAGGGTAAATCGACCAAAATATTTCCTTTATTTTAAAATTAAACCGTGATGGCATAACTTATATTTACGATATTCCTTTTTGAAAAAATTTATCCTTTCAGGCCGTTTAAATTAAATTAATGTTATTCATTTTTTTTTAATAAATTTAATATTTTCAGTCAAACATCACAGGCTTGTTCATGACCATTTAATATCTAAATAACACTTTCCGTATCAACATGGTGTGACTTAGTATTCTTTTTCTGATCAAGGAACCCTACAATCTGATTTAAGATCAAATTAATTTGTCCATTTATTTTTTCTCTTATAATATTTTGTTTCACATATAAGCTCGAGTCTTTGTCAACATGCAAAATGGCTAACAAATTCAAGATCCAGTTAATTCTGATAGCGCGTTTGAGCGATAAGAAACTATATTGCAAAATCAATTTTGAATCCACGTGCACTGGAGTTTAATTCGAGTTCCTGAGCTAGCTGTCGATTATTAGTTTATATTTAGGACCCAGTTAATAGGACTTTTATTTTTACACTAAGGAAGCTACTTTATATCAACTTTCTTTAAAAACTATCGTAAAAAACGCTTCTAGAAAATTATTCAATCATGTTTATAAAAATAGCTTCTTAGTTTTAGAAATAACATTTAACTTTTCAAAAGCTTCACGAAACGGGATCTTCTATTATCTACAACATAACCATATTTAGCGTGAGAAGTAATTGTTTGCGTTGAATTCATTTTTTGGGTTTATAGATTTTATAATAGTGATTTTTTGAAAAGTGCGCAGTTAAAAAAAAAAAAAAGTTTTGAATTTATGTATACAATTAATTTATTGGGAGAATGTGTGGTTGAAAATGAATTTAAAGAAAAATGAATTTTTAAAAAATGGGGCTCAATTAGGGGCTAAGTAAGAAATCGAGTTCAATATGCTTTTAATTTTTATTGTTAAAGGGTGCAAAATATAGTATAGTTTTTCAAGTCTTTCAAATTCGAAAATTATCTAAAAAGTATTCATGTTTAGCTTGGGAGTTAGTAAAAAATCGAGTTTGAATACATTTTTAAATGATTTTATTAAATTTTACTAATTAAGTTGTGATTTTATAAGTCATTTAAACTCGAAACTTATCTTCGTGTTCAGCTTGATAGTTAATAAGAAATAGAATAGATGGAATATTCCAAGAAATTGAAATTCAACTCGAGTTTTGTTCCATAAATAGTATATTTTTTTCAGTCCTTTTCGAACAGTAAACAAGTTAGCTTTACACGACACCACTCCAACATCGTCCAACACCATTTTATACTTAAATGTCAAACTAGGGTATACAAAGTAATACTTCGGCTCTCCATCTCTCAATACGAAAATGAATTCTTTTCCTTTTCCATCGTTTCTCAAAGGTCATTTTTCCAAGTTTAATAGGCACAATTTTGACATTAATTTCTCGTGTATGTGAAAATGCATTTGAGCAACCAAATATAGCACAAAGATCTTCCCACATATGCTCCCTGGGACACATCCCAACTGGCAAAGGAAGGAGCTCTTAGTTGCTGGAGTGCCAAGAATTTGTGTTTGCATATCAACCTCATCTTTCTTCCACTTTGCAAGTCCACAATCTTGCAGCTGTGTATCAATAAAATGAATAAAATCGAAGACATAACAAATTATCACCTCTAAATTATTTGCAGGTCAGCTTTTGAGATTATGATTTGAATAACCTTATAAATTGACCAGCAAAGATCTTAGACCTTGGTAGGAGGAGATTGTTTTCAAGACAATCAAATAGGAAGAATAAATTGTGTGAACAAATTAAATTAAGTGAATGAAAACATAGAATAGTTGTACTGAGAATAAAGATTTTACCATGGGAACAAAGTCATGTGTGAGCAATATCTGGCTAGGCCTCACGTCTAGATGAATGATAGGAAATCCATGACCCCTTCATGTAGATAGCACAAACCTTGTGCAATCTCAATGGCAATAGCACGTCTTCAGCGCCACTCAAGAACACGATCCATATTATCTGATTTTAAATATATGAGAATCAAATATGGCGAGAGACAGATAGAGAAGGAATACATTTTCCCCCTTATGACTAAAAGGATAAATAACTATAGAAATGTAAAAATTCCTTTATGTACTAGATATTTCTACCAAATAAATGCCACCCGAGAGAATTATTCCAGATATATTCATAGACCAAGATGTTAATGCTTTCCTTGCAACAATAACCAAGAAGCATGACGATGTTCTTATGGCACACAAAGCTCAGGGCATATACTTCAGAATGAAATTCTGCATACCCTTGTGTGCTTGCTTTTTTTAGCACCTTTGCAGTAATGAGCTGCCCATCCTTAAGCTGACCTTTATAGGCAACACCATATCCACCTTCTCCGAGTAAATAATCAGATGAAAAATTATTTGTTGCGATCTCGATTTCGGAATAACTAAATCTAATTGAATTTAGCCCATTATCAGTTGAAAGAACAGGCACACCAGAGGATCTCAGAGAACTTCTTTGTTTGTCCATCGTTGGGGGAGATACAGCATATTCATTTTTCCCTTCAGCGTTGTTACCTTTTGAAAGTCATTAATTATTGAAGACTAAATATAAATACATAGATATATACATATAGAAACACACACACACACAGGGATATATACCCATCCCTTTCCAACTGGTTAAGTTCTCAAGTGAAATTATTCAACATGGTATTAGAGCAGTCAAAGGTCCCAAGTTCAAGTATCAATGCCACGCATTTATGAAAACCGTGCACGTATGATAAAAAATTATGTAACGGTATACATGTGGGTGGGGGACTTATTGACTAAGTTCATGTTCGGAGTGCTTATAAGGAGCTTTTGAGCATTCCTCTAATAACTTATATTCTTAGATGAGGTGGTTCAATAAGAATTACAAACATGTGTGAGACAGAGAACGAGATGTGCTGCCACATGCGAATTTAGTCACGAAAGTCGGAGAGAAGATTATGAGAGCATACAAGACAACCTTTTTTTTCCTGCTACTTGCATGGTTTTAACCAAGAAAGAACATAAACCTCAACCTTAATAAAATAAATTCAAAGAAACTAATAATTTCGTTTTTCTCCTCGACGAAATGTCGAGTGTACTACCTAATATTTTTATTTATGATGAAGAACTAGAAATAGCATATAAAGGACAAACCTTTATTAGGGTTATGAGGCATGACATTGTCTCCATGTAAAGTGCAAACAAAAAGAAAAAAGACTGGGATGAAAAAAAACTTTAAAAACTTTTCCTTCTGATAATGAAGTGCCGAATTAAATGTCAATTCATGAAAAGGTTGTAGAGCTGATAAGTGAGAGTTCAAACACAAAATTTGAATAAGATGGTGTGGAAATGTCAAGTCAAATATGTTTAAACATATAAAAAATTTAAACCTGTTTTATCTTGCTTAGTGTTGAAAGATTCATCTCGCAAATGAAATTCCACAAGCTCGTGTGTAGTTTCTTCCTTGGGCATCTTTGTGGGCAAATCAGAGGATTTCTGCGGATTTCTTTGTTTTTGCATCACTGGGAGAGAAACAACGTACTTATTTTCAAGTTTAGCATGATTACCTGTTGAAATTGTTTATTAAAGTTGGAAACACGGGAGAAACAGAGATGGAGATGTGCTGCTTATTTTGCTACTTCAGTGGTGAAAGCATGAGCAGATTAGAGACTGAAGATCAAAGGGCATACGAGATGAGAAACTCTTTAGAACTTTCAACTTTTTAAGCAAGAGAGTATCTAATTCAATGTCAATATGCCAAATTCAAATACATTGACAATTTTATTTTTGTCATTAATACTTATCATTTTATTTTTTTTGACAAAGAACTGAAAGTATCACAAGTTTAGCACCCTGGCAGAATTTTTTCTGGCATAAGTTATGACATGACGTTATTTCAA
Organism: Fraxinus xanthoxyloides; assembly: GCA_903798325.1. Classification (NCBI taxonomy): domain Eukaryota; kingdom Viridiplantae; phylum Streptophyta; class Magnoliopsida; order Lamiales; family Oleaceae; genus Fraxinus; species Fraxinus xanthoxyloides. Next base: position 9,006 of record CAIGRL010226175.1, read on the forward strand.
AGAAACATCCTCCTATGCATGTGAGTTTTGACGAATATTGATGACAAAGTAATCCAGGAATGCAAAAGAAAAACGAGGACAAAGTTTCAATACTAAGACTAAATTGTAAATAAATAAAAAGGTAGCCTCTTTAATAACTTAAGCTTTTAAATGAGATAGTTCGATCAGAACAAGCAAACCCTATCAAAATGGACAAAGGTCTTGAGTTCAAGTTTCGCCACCAACCATTTACGAAAATTTGCACGTATTAGGCCTTTGATAAGAGCGAATCTGGTCTATTTAGTAATGGCGCGTATTGAACATTATTATTTAAATAAATAAATGTTTTTAATCACTAACATTGTAAAATCTACACAAATTTGTTCAAAACAATAATCAGTTCACTAAAAGTTAATAACAGTTTCTTCTAACAATCAAGTGATATAACAAAAGTTCAGCTTAAAGGTCCATTTCAACTGAGAATTAACAGTTCATACACAAATCAAAATCAAATAGAGTAAAACTACCAAGTCAAATATGCTTAGATATTTAACAATATTTGTAACCTGATTTTTCCAGCGTACTAGTTTGGCTTGATTCATCTTGTGAGGAAACGCTGTGATCATTAGAGTTGGGTGTGAATACTGATATCGAGCTGTTCTTGGTCATATTAGAGCCCTCCAAGGTACTGATAGATTCGTAGGAGTTGACAGAAAGGATAGAATTATCATTTGTCTCGCTATCTTGATCAGACAGTGGCTTGACAGGCTTGGATAGTGAGTAAAACAGTGTGTGTTCAATATTGCCAACATCCTTGTCAGAAGAATATGGCCTCAAAACCTCCAATGATAAGTCATCAAGGACCAGTGCCACCTTGCAAGGTGCGTGTTTAAGGTAATATTTCAATCCCTTTCTTAGGTGCCTGTCAATGTAAATTATCAGCTATCCCTCTTAAAATATGTTTACACCTGAAGAATACCAATGAAACAATTTGAAATTAAAACATATCCATATTAAGCTAAGTAGAAAGTTCATTATTGACATCAACAATCTCATAGAATGAGGTTGATATTAGAATACAGATAATAAGAAAACAGTATAGGCTAAGAAATTAGGACTTTGATCAAAGGGAACATATATAATCTCGTTTCAGCTGAAGTGAACATGGAAATAAATTTTTCTTTGCTTTTAATGTTTTTATGTGCCTAACATTTGATAACAATAAAATTGATACTGTTTCTCAAAACATTCTTTCTTATTTGAAAAATTCAAATCCTACACAAAGAAATAACTTGTAGTTATCTAAAACTTTATAAAACATGACACTCTCAGGCAGTGTGAATATTTGAAATAATGTGCAGGGAAATATGATCCACATTACTTGTATTCCAGATACAATTATGCAGTTATTTTAAATTTTGGAGAATTTCTCCCCTAGTTACAACAAGTAAGCCAAATAAATGCATCTCATCCAAATAAAACCTATGAACATATGAGTTAGTGGAGGAAAGTAGAATTATCATCAAGAGAAGTAGCATCTACCATTTTGGTGTCAAACTTTTATAATTATTCTGCTATGTACTTTAACATAAATTTATTAAACAAAAGCAACGTGTTACTCTAAATTAAGGGGATTAAAGTGAAGTTAAAGTTATGTTCAAATAGACGACACAAGATTCTATTTAAGCAATTGTAATTTTCACGTCTACTCATTGACAGAGATTGGCATGGACTGGAAGGGAGACACGGTAAGGGAGGATAATTCGAATGGCTGTTAGTGAAATGCATTAAGTGCATACAATTCACTGAAACCATATCCATTATCATCTATTCACATATTAGGATTTAGGGACATCTTCAATTTAGCAAGTGGTCCTAATTTCAAGAAAATGCTTACAATATAATAACAGAGTATAACATCACTTTAAGACCTCATTTTTTTCATCTTTAATGTCCTCAAGTCAATCACACACACACACACACAAAATATATTTTCTCCCTTCTTTGTGAAATAAAACTGTGAATAAAATTGGTTTTTGGAAAAGAAAAATTCCTTTTTTTTTTTCCTTCCAAACAAAAGAAATAAATAAATGAAGACAAATGTGATCAACATATGTTAAAATCAAATCTACCTATCAAGTACAACCCAGGTTGCATTAGAAGTATTGACTTCTTTAGCGACAACCTTCTTCATTGGACCTCCAACAGTAATCTTGGCCTCAATTTCAACCTAAATAAGAGATTATTATGGCTTAGTATTGAAAAGTAGAAAAGCATTTTGCATTCTTTAAAAGAAATCATGATACTCATACAAGTACTCTCCAAGACATACTACAGATGTGGCTAAGATGTTTCTTACAAATAAGTTAGAAAAGAGAGAAGTATCCTTCCAAACCGCAAAAGGTTTCATCATCGGCATAGAGTTTTTTTAACCCATATGCCATCAAAAGTAGAATTTTTAAGCAATATAAGTGTACATTACCATATCAGATTCTCATTCTGCAGCACAATGATGGAGCATGTTCACATAAGAATCAATCTTTCTCAAGAATTCTTCTTCCATTGCACGGACATGTGTTCCAAAGAAAGGGCCTTGACCTATTTTCATTTGATAACCCACTGTACACAAATACTAGTTAACAAACACATAATAAAGTAAGAAAACTCTAAAACAGACGACAGTAACTGAAAAAAAATGCAACAAACAAACAGAGAATTCTTCTTATTCCTAATAATGCACGATTGCAGCATAAATATGCCTTTTGCCATATATTATCCTGATGGTTATTTAGAACTTTTGAGATCTAAAAAGAAATTAATAGAAAAAAAAAGTTCGACTAAGTGTAATCTAATGGAAGAATTGAACATAATAGCAAGAAATTGCATAGAATTAAAAAGCCCCTTGTGTAAGTTCATTTGGACACCAATATTAAGTCACGTTTGAGCTTAGGTTAAAGTTGTTCAATCTTGAAAACATAAAAAAGAAATGTTTTGGAATTAACGATTTGCCATAGACGAATGCATGAGGAAATAGGCCATAAATATAGCCAGTTTAATCATGTTTGTGAAGTTAGTCCCGTTCATCATATCAAACATGTCGTAAATGTCAAGAATTGGACACATATGAGTACTCGAGTTTTATTCATTCTATGAGGAGAAGAATTAACACTTACATAAGTTTGTACTAAAAAATTTACAGTGGAATCATTAAGTTATCCTAAGAATTAGATTTAGTCTACATACAAACTAGACATATCTCCCTGTCAACGAAGGGCTTAACATTTCATATATCTGTGCATTTGAAATCCCAACTGTTGGATCATAAATAAGAACCTCTTTCTTCTGATCATGTATATCTGCAGGGTATCTTCAAACCGTTCTCAACAGACTATTTTCGTCCTGCAGAACTCATTGCATTGTAGTATATGTAGTCGATCCATCAGTTGTTCAAGACATTGATCGAGCTACCTACTCAAATCCGGCTAAACTTTTCCATCTGATGAAGGGTGATTTCTCTCCGTTTCTACAGCCGTAGCAGATGTAGTGACAGAATTTGTGCCTTTGGAAGGAGCTGAAGAGGGAGAAGGCTGCTTTTTAGGCAGCATTTGGTCCCAATGTACCTTAGGCACTCTTGATGCTTCTGATATGAAAATGAGTGCAAGAAAACTCAAGATTAGCCACTTGTAACTCCAAGAACACGACATCGCGATTACACCACCAACCTATCCAGGTTCAGCGTTTCGAAAGACAAAGGGAGACAATTCAAATGTCAATGCAGAAAGAGCCACCAGAGCTAACTGACACACGATCAAAAAGTGGAAGGGAGACAAATCAAATGCCCGACTGAAGCTATCTGAGACGAGTATTTCGATAGAAGGAGGAAGGAGACAAATCAAATTCTTGCACAGAGTCTCTATTTTAACTGCCAAGGATTGCTTTAGACATGATGAGCAATGTAAGAAGACTGCCAGTTTGTTTGTTTAAGGAAAGAAGAGACAGTGGCAGACAATGTTCGTATATAATAATTATAAGCTGCTGTTTGTGTTTTTGTTCTTGTAATCTTTACTCCACCTAGAAAAGATGTGTCTGGTAATAAAGAAAGTTATGGAATTATCCCATTAAATTAGCCCCCATAGTAGTTGGAACTAATCCTTTTCAATTCGAAGGGAACAAATCTTTGGAGTCAGAATTTGTTAATATTACAAAAATCAGTAATACACGTCAATCTTTGCACAACATTCTATTCAGATCGTCTCACTTTTACGAAGAAAAACCTCTTATAGTTTACACAAAACACATCTTCATTGCTAGAGTCGTGTTTTTTTTAATTTATCTTTTCCAATTTAGCACGATCACACATTTATCTTATCATCCTTGACATCATATATAGTTCTAAAATGACGTCTTAATTCTACTTAACTAAAATCTTTAAATTTCAAAGTACTCCAAATTAAAACATGTGAAAATTTGAAATGGCCTGTGAAAACCCATAAAAACACTCAAGGGTCCGTTTGATTCAAAGATGAAATTTGAGTGGAAAGAAAACAAATTGCAGGGAATTAAATTGTTTAGAAATTGTTTTATTGAGAATTGTCAATTAATTTTGTTTGATTGGTATAATTTTCCATCTAGAAAATGTTAAAATTTTCTATCTTTTGGTGTTCGTTTGGCTTTATTTTTCATAAAAATTGTCAATTAAAAGGATAAAATTTCTTACAATT
>CAIGRL010226178.1:0-10711 GCA_903798325.1 Fraxinus xanthoxyloides
AGGAGATTGAGGTGTACATTGTTGAGTTCGAAACGGATGATGAGAAAATTGCAATAGGACAAAGTAAATTAAGCCAGCTAAGCAGGACTTCCAAAGTCATATTCAAAGTGTCATGAAATACTAGTGAAAAGGTCGAGCTCGAGGTTTAAATTTAGAGCTTAATGGGAGGCAACCCATTTTTCAATCTTTTTTTTACCCTTATTTTGATTTAGTATTGTATTACAAGTAATTTTATGGACTGCATTAATTTAGAAATTAATGCATTTAAACGATTTTTAATACATTTTAGGCCGTACTTTGAGATTTGCATTAGTAACTTAGGCATGTTTACTTATTGAGTTCATTTTATTTAGGTTCATCGTTAACATCCTAGCATTATGTTAAGCTTACATCAATGTGATATGCATTTTTAAGGTTGTACCTAGATTTCAATCTTTTGAATGTTAGAAGATTAGAATCTTTTTGGGTGTGAATATATTACAAATATTTAAACCTTATTTTCTATCATTAACATTTATTCTGAATTCTTGAAACAGAAGATTGAAGTCTAGCAACAAAGAAAAATGGTGGTTGTCATGACATCTGCCGACTTGATCCTTCTATTATATGTATCTATTTCGAGGAGTTTCTGATCGTTTACTCATTTATTTGGTTTATCTTTGTTTTTACTTTGGGGACAATGTAAGCACTCATTGACTTATCAATTATGTTGAAGCATGACTTGATTATGTGGGTTTCATTGTTGATGTGTTGACCAAGTTTGAATAAAATCCTCAAATCTTTTATATAGAAACCAAATTGCTAAAAAGTAATTTGGAGGTGGAAGGTTAGTGTTTTTGTTNAGTCTAGCAACAAAGAAAAATGGTGGTTGTCATGACATCTGCCGACTTGATCCTTCTATTATATGTATCTATTTCGAGGAGTTTCTGATCGTTTACTCATTTATTTGGTTTATCTTTGTTTTTACTTTGGGGACAATGTAAGCACTCATTGACTTATCAATTATGTTGAAGCATGACTTGATTATGTGGGTTTCATTGTTGATGTGTTGACCAAGTTTGAATAAAATCCTCAAATCTTTTATATAGAAACCAAATTGCTAAAAAGTAATTTGGAGGTGGAAGGTTAGTGTTTTTGTTCATTGAAGTTTGATGGTTTGGAGTTCTTAGATCAGATCTTTGCTTGAAGGAGTTTGAGTTAAGAAGTTTAGAACGGGTACGGACTAATATTAAAATTCGAATCTAATATCAAAAGAAAATGTGATACATCTTACATTTCTTTTCGTAGCCTTTATGACTCGAGTTATTAAGCATGTTGAAATATTTAAAGCCTAGTGTCATATGATTATCTAACATGAGAGTTATCGACCTAAAGCTCGCTACATGGGTCATTTAGAAAGTTTAATGGAGATAAGTTTTGTACATAAGATGTAAAAAAGAAAAAGAGAGAGCAAATACCCCAAAAATATATTCATAGCGAAAGGAAGAAAAAGAGATTTAGATTATCAAAATTAAGAAGTGTCTAGTAAAGACTTCAAGATTGAAACTTTGGAAACTAATAGTGTGACTTTGAGATATACTTACCATTTTCCTTCTAGAGATATAGGAATCTAATTATGATCACTTTGTGTGTAAAAATACAATTTATTGATTATTAGGAATCCACATGTGTGAAAAATACATCGGGATTCGAAGAAGAGCATAATGAGTGATTTTACAGAAGAGACGTGAGGAAAACATGACCACACAATGATTGGGATTATGATTAAATCAACAACACTTAATTCGTTTTGTTCTAGTATGCGTGTGAGTTGAATATTGACTAATCACACACACACGCACACACACACACACACACACACACTAAATCAAACATCGAATAAGTAAAAATTTAGTGTTGATGTTGTTTAGATCTTTCTAAAGTGTTGTTTCGAATATCAGGCACGTGGTAAGCCGTTTAATGTTGAATTTGTTATTGGAGATTTGTTCAGGCTAGTGATATGGTTTATTTCCTAAATTTAGTTTTGTAGTGTTTTGTTTTGTTCGAGAACGAACAAATGTTTTAATTTGGAAGTATTTGATGAGTGCATTTTTGTGCACTTATTCGAGGCTATATTACTAAGTTTTTGTATCATTTTAATATTAGATTTTACTTAGTTTAGGTTATTTTTATCTTATTTCATTTTGGACCAGTTTCCAAGCAATTGGAAAAGAGAATGATCAATTGACCAATGGATGAAAGTTTGGAGACTAATATGCATTTAAGTAAAAGTTGAAATACTAAAATTGAAGTAATTTGATGTAGAACACCAAAATGAAAGAAAAAATAAAGAAAATGGCTAAAAAGAAATTTCGTGAGATTTTTATAACTGGGCAGCCTTCCTAGTTATATTGCCTTGTGACCCTGAACTCCAATAACAAGAGTCATTTTCTATGTATGGGGCAACCACCCCATTTTCTACTAGGCTCCCACCCAAGCCAAGTCGGGAAAATAAAATTATGTTTCCTTCATAATTCAATTCCAATAAGGAAACTTCTATTTGAGCCATGATATGCGTGATTTTCTGAGATCTTTTGCAACTCTTTAGAGGGATATAAATACTAACTTTCAAAAAATAATTAGAGTGGGGAGAATTAATTGCAAAAATAGGCAAAGAACATATTAAGATCAAATTCAAGAAGTTCAAGATTGAATTCAAGAATTTTAGAGTGATGAACAACATTTGTATCTTTTGCTTTATGCTTCACAACATATTAGGCTAGATTTCTTTCAAAATAAGTACCTACAACACCATATGAACTTTGGATAAGTAGATCACCCGAGTTATTTTAGCCTCTAGGTCGATTGCCCAATGCAAGTATAAGGAAATAGCATAATACTTTCAATACACAAGCGGGAAGCGGTCCTTTGTAGTTTCATACATATCTTTCAAGGATCAATTTGCGGATGTCCCTAGTTTCAGCTGCTTTCACATTTCTCCCTCCCAATATTGAAGTCTCCAATGGTAGCCATCTCCATCCTATAGGGGCATATTAAGGGTGTGTTTGAGACACATTCTTTTGAAAGAATGTATTCTGAAATAGTAGATTGATGAAGAATGTGTTGTTGAAAAAGAAAAAAAAGTTATTGATGTGATGAAAAATATCATTTTATTAAAAAATTATGGTTGAAAATGAGTAGAAGATTAAGAATGAAAATTTTAATGTGTATCAAATAGGGGCTAAGAAAACCTTGGTCAACCAATCAAATAAGCAAAATCATGAGCTCAACCCTGCCAAAAGCATATCTCGGTATCATCAAAACAGTGGAGACGTGTTTATTTATTGTACCTAAACGTAATCTATTTGCATTGTTTTGAGGTAATTTAACCCTTGTCTAAGCTCCATCAAAATCAGATTTTGGAGAAAAATGTATTTTAAAATAGTGATTTTTTTAAGAATGTATGGTCAAAAAATAGTTTTGAATTTACGTGTAATATTATTTTATTGGAGAATGTATAATTGTAAAGAAGAGACAAAAGTGCATTTTGAATAAAATGGAGCCCAAATATGGGCTTAAATTTGTGAAAGTTAACTAAATTATGCCCTTATCTTGTATTTATACATTGTGCACTCGTATCACTGAAATTATAACGTAATAGAATTCAGTTCTAATTGTTCCTCTTTACTTTTTCTTTGTATGAAGTTAAGTAGCAGAGGACAATTATGAGACGGGAAAGAAGATTTTCATCTGTAACAGCCCTGTAAAAGGTTATAGGACAAGTATAATTCACCCAAAAAATGGGATTACATCAAATGTAAAATTACAGAATATATAACAAGTGTACTTAATTTGACTCCAAATGCTTTAGGAATTTTTTTATTATTTTTTTTTTTTTAAATAAAGACTAACTTACCTCTTTCATATTACAATTGTGGTTAGCAATACAAAAAAATAAAAACGTATAAGTCAATTTGAAGAAGGAATGTGTGTTGCACCCAAGTGACAGAGAAAGCTAAATCAAGGTTGAGGTAAGGACTTCTAATACACCACACAACATATTTCTTGAAAATGAGAGGAAAGTTCTGTTCCTGGAATCCAATTTCGGCGAAGGAATATTACCATGAACCATCTTGGGGTTTAGATATACTCGAACGGTCCTTGAAGGCACCACTTGTTGATACAATGTCTTGGGGGCTTGTCTAGTTGAAACGAGCAATCCATGGTTTATTTCAGTTTTTTCACACACTGTAAAACTCTGAGTGCTTGAATAGTCATCAATGTTTCCATCCGGCAAGAAGTTGTCAGTCGCATTTTCATTCACAAATTCAGCAGACATATCATTTTGATTAGTATAAATGATATCAGTGTCAAAGTTTAGTTTGCTGGTTCCTCCTGCAATGAAACATTGTAAATTTATGAGTAAAGCTAATGGAAAAAAGAAAAGAATGGAAACTATGTAGCAAGACGATGAAAAAGATTAATGATAGGAAAAACTTAAAGTGGCAAACCTTGAAAATCATGAAAATTAGAACTATTCTCCACTGGAACTGTTTCGTATTCCTCATAAAAGGTCTGTCAAGGACAATCAGTAACATAACTAAGCAGTCTGAAATATCACTTCTTTAGAATATAAAAGTTAATGGCAAAAGGTTACTAATATTAAACTATTTATCGTAAAAATATATAGATATACATTCTTATACCTTTTCTAGGAAATCAATGACTATTCATTCTCTATCATAGGCTTCTCTGATACTAATGGTTGGGCGGGGCCTAAGAGGCGGTCATTTCAAGGTATTTTGAAGGTAAATTTTATTGAAGCACTTGAATTAAACTTTAGTAGGGCAAATTAGGTTACCTTTTCAAGTTCCTTGTTCGACATCCCCATCCATCTCAAAGTTTCAGCCGTTCTCTCTGATGCGAAAATTTCATCCCTTTCTTCAATTTTGATAGACCTATGATTTGGTTCGTCTCTTAAGTTGTCCATATGTTTGAAGGAATCAATACCATGTATTTGGTTATCATGTGGCGGAAAGGAAAAATCCTCAGCCGGAGCATAAATTCCGCCCCATGTGTCTTGATTTTGAAACTCGTGAGAAGCTTGAGCAACTGAAAGTATTTCCTCCACTATATCTGTAGGTTGATTTGTATTTTCATGAAAAGCATTAGAATGTGACAAACCAGACTGTGGGAAGTCCTGGATTTCCAATGGTGGTAGTGTAAAACGATGTTGTAACCTTGCACACTCTATTGCTAAATCAACCTGAAAAACATAAATTATAACCAAATGTAAAGACGAAAATATATAGAGTTGTTGTAAAAAATTTGTATGTCCTATGGTCAATTTTCGAGTCTAGTTGTATGAATGATGTTCAACATGATATGAGAACAGGGATGAGGTTGAGTTCAAGTCCCTTGCCCCATTGTTTATAAAATGTTGTGCACTTGTCAAAAGTTATTTTATATTATTAGATAGAAAAAGACATGTTAAAGACTAAATTTAAATAAATAATCTATCGCTTCTCTAACTGCTATTAGAGGTTGAGTTCAAGTCACATTTTCAGTTGGCCTGTGATGGCTGCATGTTGGACGAATTATTTACCAGTAAGGCTGAAACTCCTTACCTTGGAGGGTGTATATGATGTTGGTGAACACTGGGAATATGGATTATTGATGAAACCAAATGCCTCTTCTGATAAGTACTGTGTCCATCTTCCATCATCTGGGCCATTTATATTCATCTGAAAGGCATTGGTGGCACTGGATGAGCAGCTTCCTAATGGCATTTGGTAGTCTGAGCTATCAAAATCATCACATTTTCCTTGAGAATACATGTCGATGCTGGAGGATCGCTCACTGGCTGTGGTCACATATTGGTCGCCAATTTTCGGGCCGTTCAAACTCTTCTTGAATACACGGCAAAGCGCGTAAGCTTCCTGAGAACTCATTCAAGAAATCGTTTATTTTTGTGACATATTAAGAATTATATACACAATAGTTGAGAAAAACTGAAACCAACAAGACAGATATGTATAGATTCTTTGGGTAAAAGTTAGACAGGAGATCAAGATCCTATTTATAGGATTAAAAATAATATAAAAACGTACTGAAGATAGAAAGAATACGTCTTAACAAGAATAAAAGGTTAAAACATAAGATAAAACAAGATTGCACCTGCAAGCCGTTGGCATTTTCACATTCCCTTTCATCTAATCGATATTCGTGCATAATCCAATCAGTTCGAGTTCCATGAGGAGCTCTACCTCCGTAGTAAACTAGGGTTTTCTTCATCCCGACAGCCCTCGTTTGTGAATTCACCTTTCTATCCTTTCCAGTGGCCTTCCAGTATCCAGCTTTTGTTGCACGGTTAGTCCTCAACCCATTGGGATACTTACGATCTCTAGGGCTAAAGAAGAACCATTCGAGATCTTTGCTTGGCAATAATGACTTCCCTATACAATTAAAATTTTCAGTCATCAGTTGTCTTGTGATATGAGCATTGAACAAAATACATACAGAAAATAAATCAACAATTGAATAAACCAAAAGTAAGAAGACAACATAGAAATTAGTTGACAAAATGCGGATCATTTCAAGAGAAGTTAATGAAGATGATTTTTTCTTGAAGATTCGCATCTGAGTAGCAGAAAAAGGCATTAAAGTTGGGTAATATTTGCGGAAAATAATGCAATCATATGCTTTTCATTGCTTTTTGACTGCATCTTGATCTTTGTGATTAAATAGACGACATTAAAAGATGTAGGGACTATGAAATGATGATCTTTATCTCAAGGAAAGGAAAGTGAGATTATATATGATATTATTGACTGATAAAGTGTGTGTTCAAAGTATATAGTAGCTTGTATTCATGATAGCTTATTGATCATCCAAAAGAAGGTGGAGCACGCGCAAGGAATATTAATCAAACTTTAGTTTGCAGCTTCGAATTTTCACATCGTTAGCAAATTGCAGAATACTGTTAATCACAGTAATTTATAACCATAAATTCAAGAATCTCCCATATAATTTCTTTTGCATTAGAAAAAGAAGGTTATGAATAATTATTTGATACAAGTTTTTTATTATTGTATATTTAAGGCATAAGAAAACGCTAATTTTTTTCTTTATAACCAATGAAAAAAAAAAATAAGGATTTCTTTAAAAATTATCAAGGACGAACCAGATTTTTATTCCGTTTATAATTGCCGATTATGGCAAATAAAAAGCTGTATTATCATGTTGAATAAGAAAAAAGGATTACTGTATGTCATGCCAATATTTCATCTAAAGCTATTAGAAATGAGGCCAATCAATTTTTTATACCTTTCTTCATCTTCACTTTGTTATTAATCACTTCGCATAGCTAATTTGATGAATCAATTTACCATAATTGTCAAACAATACAAAATTCAAGCTATGGATTAAAGAAGGAGAATACCTGGCAGGTCCCATGGCTCACACTTATAGAGATCAACTTCAGGAATGATTTCAAGCTCAATCCTATGCCCATTGATCTTCTTTTTCAGATAATAAGCCACAAGTTCCTCATCAGTTGGATGGAAACGGAATCCCGGAGGCAATGAAACAGGTGTCATCTCCCTTTGAAATCCGAAACTCGAAAAATACAAAAATAATTTACACCACCCCCTTTGGAGTCCAACTGCAGATGATTCATGCAAAAAACCCTAAAACAAATTAGTTGCAAAAAACTAACAATATCACAGAAACATGCATTTTCTTAAACAATCCCTTTCGACCGAATGCCTCGTGATTTGTGTGCGAGTGCGAGAGAGAGAGAGAGAGAGAGAAATCTTACAGGATCCAAAGAAGGGAAAGAGCGAGGTGAAGGAGAGAGGGAGATTGAGAATTGTTGGTTTATTGATATATAAGAGAACAAAAAGAGATGAGAAAAGCAAATTGGAGACTCCCAACCCCACACACTTTTATCTTTATATTAGTTTTTTCCCATCAAATGTTGCTTTATTTGTCTTTCTTCTCAAGCTCTGTACTCTCTCTAAATTCTTTCTTCTCAAGAAAATATCATAATATATATATATATATCCCATGCTTCGATTTTGTCCTTTCTTGGAATCTGAGCTTGCCGCATCCAAATGGTAATATCAGATGTATTTTGTGTCTCTGTTTAAAGAATCTTTGCTGCCAATGAAAATCTGTATTGGGAAACGAATTGGCGGCTTTCTTAAACTGAAAAGAATGCTCCTTTCACATGCCAATTATGGGTTCATTTATATTAACAAATGTGCTAACAGTAATTAATACCAAGCTCATAATCTGTTTAAAGAATCCTATTTTCTAGGCCTTGTAGGGTTGCACAATTGAAGTCATATACTACCAACGTATTTAGACATGGACCACCCATTGAACGGGAAAAAAATAGGTTAGACGGTCGATAGTCTTAATTGGTGTTAAGTTTTAGTTAATTTTGTAATTAGCTTATTCTGTAGATTAAAGGATTTAAATTGACAGTTAGTGAAAGTTCAAGGAGTAATGTGCAAATATGTCGAAAGTTAGTTGAATGAGTTTAGGATTTTGAGTTTGAAAAAAATGAGAAAACGGCGCGGATTTTCACTGGACTGTAACCAGGTTATAGCTCGAACTACAAAAGCAGAAATACTGTCGCTGGACCATCGCCCCTCCTTCGCTCGAGCGACAACCTGTCGCTCGACTGTCACTCGACTGTCGCTAGCCTCTCGCTCGAGCGACAGCAACAGCTTTATACAGGAAATCTTATTTTCGCGTTTTAAGGCCTTTTTCTTGGCCCATGGTTTTTTTTGACCTATCTATAAATATCAGAACAAGTCCAGAATGAAAATTTTAAGATTGTACTGGATAATGGAAAAATGAGACAAATATATAGACTAACTCTTGTAATCTGTCCATTAGCAAATGGCAATTAACACAGGAGTTTTAGGAGTTTTGGAAAATGAAAAGTTTGTGGACGTGTTCTGATATTTATAGATAGGTCGAAAAACCATGGGCTAAAGTCAGCTCTTCAATTCATTTTTTCCAACATTTAGTTGAGGACACGTGTTGTCGGTATCCCAAAGCTACTGCCGTGAATGTTTATGGTATTCATGCTATCCATTCACTTATGATGAAAGCAGTCTCTTCATTGACGTAATGTGGATTGAGTTTTCTAACTTATNAAATTCTTAAAGTTGATAATTGAGAGAGCTTCGTCTGTGAGCGATCTATTGATTAATTCTTTCAACTTTAATCTTGTTTGAGTGTTTTGCTCAAAAAAAGTATCAAATACAACATCCAAATACCAAACTGATAGTTCCTACATATCTGTTAGAGAGTGCTGAAGATCAAGGAATGTGACTGGAGTTCTAGTATGTGAAAAATGGGTTGTTCTTCGTGATCCACATGAAATAAACGATTTTACCAAGTTAGGGGCTGCTACAGGATAGCGGAATTCCGGAGAGCGCAGAATTCAAGAGAGTTGCTAGAATTGCAGTCAGGAGATCAGATAGTTCGTGTCGTCGTCTAGTCTGGTGGACTGTAAATGCTGAATCGTTTATAGTGGATTAACTGGTAAAGTGTCCGAAATTTTTTCCAGTTGGGTTTCTGCGTAAACAATTCTTGTGTTCTTTACTGTTTTATGTTTTACTATTTATTACATTCAAATCGTGGTAATTCAATATAGGAAAAATTAGATTATTTAGTTAATCATTTAGATAAGAATTAAAAAGTGACTTGTTGCTGTTTAAATCATATTTGCTTTAATTCCTCATTAAATACCTATTCACCCCCCTCTAGGTATTATTAGGGTCAAACTTGTGTTTTTGAATTGGTATAATCAAGAACACCATGATGATCAAGTGTTGCTCCACTCCCCTGTCTCTGGTTGGGGAATTTTTTAATCTTTTCGTAACTTTACCAGGAAGTTCGATCGAGTCCCCCTTTGTAAGTATGTACTATGTTTTATTTTCATTAATAATAAAACATGGGTAAGATAATGGTTTTAAAAAAAGACCAAGATGTTGGAATTGGATTATGACTTGAATTCTTGTTCAGTATATATTTGATTGAAAACACTATTGGAGGAATATTGCGAGTTGATGATAGATTTGAAGATGTCATGGAGTTCAAGCGACCACCCGCTGACGCTCGAACTCTCAAAACAGAGACCCTAGCCCCCGCTTGACGCCGACTGCCACTCGAGCGGCGATGAAGTCCAGGCAAAACAATAATTCCATTTTTTACTCATATTTCATCTCAAATATTCCATTATTGATTTTACTCATTAAAATGAGATTTCATCATATATTAAACTCTTCATTGTATTAATTCTCCTAGTATGTTAGGGATTGTTGTATTATAAATATTCGGTATATTACACATATTTGATAGAACATAACAAAGAGAAAATCTGATTAATAGAGACTCTCTATTGCCAAAGTTCAATATAGTTGCACATACTAATGTTCCATCATCTCTCCTAAAAGTAATTATTAAATCATAGTTTAATAAATAATAAAACAACTAAATAAAAACTATAAAATTAGAAAAATTAAAAATATAAATCGTCGAGTCAAAGATGAGTCACAATGATGAAAAGAGATCTGGCATATAGATGTCCAGTCAAAGATGGCTCCACAAATTTATAAATATGAATAAAAACATAATGCATATTTACATGAATATGATGAGACAATAATACTGTCGGGGATGCCACATGCTTAGGACGTCCCAAACAGATTAT
>CAIGRL010226191.1:0-13061 GCA_903798325.1 Fraxinus xanthoxyloides
TATTATCATAATTAAGGTGCCATGGTTCGCATAGCAAGGAATAATAAATAGAAAAAATATCTGATATTTAGAGTTTGTTTGGGTCGGATTAAAATTTGATTCTAATCTAAATTAAAGTCAAACAATCAATATTAACTATATCTTTTATGGGTCCCACATCTTTTCAACTACACATTTCAAAAATTTTTATCACAATTCACTAAAAAACTAATTTTAATCCCCACCAAACACCATCTTAGTCTCTATATCCCATAAACACATTCTTCTTCTCCTTTTTTTGTCCGTCTCAAATTATAGTGACGTTTCTTATTTGAGAGTGTAGTTAATATATTAGTTTTCTAATATGTCCATATTTTATGAGTTTTGTTATAACAATTATAAACCACTTCTTTATTCAATTGTGGTTAGAACAATAAATTAAAAACAAAAAAAAAAAAATTCATCTTCGGCAACATTTATTCATTTATATTTTGTATTGGATGAATGTTTTACCTTGTTCTTGCATTAAACAATGACTAGTATAAAAAATGGTTTAATTACCTTAAATATTGCATGCATAATTTAATTACCTTGAATATTGATTAATGTATGAATGTATTAGGAAAAACGATAATAAAATTTATTATTTTAACTATATTAAGAAGGTGTTTAGTGGGGATTAAATTTTAATTTGTAGTAAATTGTGATAGAAGTTTTTAAAATGTGTGGTTGAATAGTTGTGGGATCCATGAAAGATGTGGTTAATATTGATTGTTTGACTTTGACTTAAATTAAAATTTGATTTTAATTTGTACCAAATAGGGTTTAAATAAATTTTCTTAATATGAGTGAAAAAAGAAATATGACTGTTTTTATGGAATCGGGAGAGTATTTCTATTTTAAAGATACGGCATTTTATGGATTGAAGATTTTCAACTAAAATTTTTGCTCTTCTTGATTCTCCTTGATATTTTTCTGAAGAAAAGTCTCAAAAATAAATATGAAAATAGACCTAATAAAAAATCAACTCACAGTTTAGTACGGCAAAGACGGAAGAAATATAATTATTTATTATTCTTCGTAATTTATTTTTTAATTCATTGACTATTAGGAACGTGAGTCTTGGCAATCAACTTCATTACATTAATTTAATGCTTTCGAAGACGTGCAGATATTGTTTAATGATTTTCATTATAAAATGGAAAATCACATCCTCAGAAATGTAGCGTTGTTTCTTGAATATGTATACTTGTTGATTAACTGTTTTTCATTTTTAATTTTAAAGTCACAATATGATTAAATATTAGAATTCTCTCGCTTTTCAAATTAATGAGCAAAAAGAATAAATTAATACCCGATAAAATATTGTAACTTCTCTTGCACGAAAACTTTTTCAAACTTTGTTCAGGTGTTATGTGATCATTTCAGAAATAATTTAAATGCTTAGCTCTACTTAAAAGTTACTTCCTTAAAAAGTAATTTAAAAGCTTACTATTTTAAGTAATAATCGAAAAGGTATAATTTTGAAAGTCCCATTAAAATAAATAAGTAATTTTTCAAAAAAAAAAAAAAACATTGTGTTTTTAGTGCTCATGTACAAGTATAGAAATTAAACAATTGTTACTGATATTATATTTACAATTTGAATTAAAACAAATCAATAATAATAATAATAATAATAATTTCCAAAATAATTGACTTCAAAAAGTAAGTATTGGCTCGATGGAGACAACGTGATAATAGCAATATATTTTTAATATTATTCATGCATATATTATATTACATTCAAAAAAAAAAAAAACCTTATTTTACAAGTGTTTATAAACATTTAAAATTATAAATATTTTTTATCAATTTATTTTTATCTTCGCATTTTATAATACTACAAATATTTTTTACTCTTTCATCATCCCTTTCTATTTATTTATAAATACTACTATTTATGAACACTTCTCAAATATATTATACTCATATTTGCTTTTGCGCTAAAAAAAAAAAATTCATTTTTATAAAAGTTGATAAAACATATGATTGAAAAGTTGATAAAATCTGTGGGTCCCATAAAATACGTGATTGAAAATGAGTTTTAAAGAAAAATGAATTTTGAAAAAAGAAAGAAAGGGAGTTTTGATGATGGTAACATGAAAAGAAGCAAGTTCATTTGTAGGGTTGTAATTTATTGTATATCGTGGAAAAAAAAATATCATTTATCACAAAATATGATTATAGTTTGTACACATGGACCTAAATGTGAAATCATATCGAGTAGATATTGTATTAAAGCATCATTATCGCATATTTTCTGAAAATAATGAATTCAATAGGCATTTAAATTAAATAAATGTTTTCTCATTATATTAAATTTTTAGATAATTAGTTAACAAGTATAGTAAAACTTCTATAAAATAACAACATTGAGATCGAGAAAAATTATTACTTTAAGAGAGTTACTAGTTTATCGTTAAATTAAATTATATACCAAAGATTAACTAATTAATTTATTGATAGCTGAATAATTTATTAATTTATCGTGGATTACGTGAAAATATTTCTAGTCAATGATTTAAAAAAGAGATCGATGTCGAACACCTCTTTGATTATCTAGTGAAAATGATACGACGATGAAAACTTACTTACGAAGAAATTATTCAAAGATTTATGAATATTTTACTGACGATGATCATGATTGAGATTGTATGTATATTTTATCAATTGTTTTTTCAAAGTAACTCTTTCGTTCACCTTAATTTTTAAATTCTTTTTTTTTTTCTACAAATGAAAATATATACCAAATATAGAATACGCATTGCAAAAAAAAAAAAAAAGGATGAGTTGAGTTTGGTTTAAATACAAATAAAAATACAGCAACTTTAGATACATATATTTCAGAAAAAATAAAATAGAAATTATCAAGTAAAAGGCTCAATTATATTATTATAAAATTTTATTTATTTAATCAATTATAATTTTATATTTCGTTGGGTTCCAAAGAACGTTAAATGAAATTATTATCTTATCCAAATATTCCAAATTTAGAACAAAGGATCAAGTCAAGACCAATTTTTTTTATTTTTTTTTATTTTTTTAAGTGAGGTTATTTATCAAAATTTTATTGTACGAAAATTATATTCAGATAATCAAAATTTTAAGTGTGAACGCGCTAGATGAAAAGTAGTTTTTTTCTTACAAACAATACGTACAAACAGCTAGAAGATTCTTGCCTGATGGAAAAGCTTGCCACTTTGCATTGATTATTTGATCAAGTTTTTCACGGGAAAACGACAATTAAAGTGGCTCTTTCAAGATTGCTCAAAATTATGAGATATGGTTTCCAAAAGTCAATTTTTAACTAGAAGATAATATCATTTAGTCCTTATTTTTGACAATTCTCCTTTCGGTTTGATCAACTTGGCTTAAGCACCAATATATTCATGGCTATGTTTTCACCCCTAGCAAGTAGGGCTTAAGCCAAAAATGACATTTGATAATAATTGATGTAAATTGTAATCGAGCACTTTTGAAATACCGTGCTACGATGTTTCGTAAAGTGGCCGCAGTGATAACTTTCCATAACGTGTCTTTAGAGGCTGCCCTATTGATCACTCGTGTGATTTATGTCTCCTATTGAAATTTTCGTATTTTTTTTTTTTAAGAACTAAAAAAAAAAATAAAAAAATATGTGGTCAAGCTCTTTATTTTTGCGATACTTAATATGGTCCAAATTTAGTGCAGAGACGTATTATTGGATTGTTTGCAACCACTACAAAAGTGATTTGTTTACGCGAGCTTCTATTTGATTTTGGGGTTCATTTCGCCGCTATAATAATTTTTTATGGCAACAACAATGGCAATAGTCAAATTGCAACCAAACCCCATCATAATGTCATTCCTTCTTCTTTGGTGTGAATTGCAGAGGTGGAAAAGAGGGTCATTCCTTCTTCTTTGGATTATTGGCAAGCTATTATGCAAGAAAATTATTATTAATTCCTCGTTTGGCACGAATTACTTAATATTATATTTTTTAAAAATTCATTTTTAATCATATATTTATGGATCTGACAACTTATATCAACTTTTCAATCACACGTTTCATCAACTTTCGTAAATATATTGAAAATTAATTTTTATTCAAATCAAACGAGGGTTAACTTGCACAAATGTGTTGGTTCTATGAATCAATTGGGCAGGCTGCAGGCTCGACCATGTGTTAATTTTTGTCTTATTATCATATGGTCAATTATGTTTACAAAAGTCAGATTAATCCAAATAAAAAGTATATAATA
This sequence comes from Fraxinus xanthoxyloides, assembly GCA_903798325.1. NCBI lineage: Eukaryota > Viridiplantae > Streptophyta > Magnoliopsida > Lamiales > Oleaceae > Fraxinus > Fraxinus xanthoxyloides. The sequence continues at coordinate 4,263 of CAIGRL010226191.1, forward strand.
GTCAATTATTAATGCGTAGAATATATTTTAAATCAACTCGAGGGACATGAGTTGAAATATATGATCTTCAAGTGTAAGACTTTTTGGGGGTTTGAGTAATCTTTAAAATAATTGCTTATTTCAACTTAATCAATTTTTCACTTATTTTTAATTAAACTTATATAACAATAGAGTTAGGCCGTGGACTACCTTATAAAGATGCAAAAGACCAACCAACATACTTTAATTCTACAAATTTCAATAATGACTAATAGGTTACGTGGGACATGCAATTTTTTGAAAGTTTGTTGATAGAGGTTACGTGTTAATTCTACAAATTTGTTGATAGAGATTTTTTTCAAGTGAAAAAAATAATTTTATTGAGAATGAGTGATTAAGAAATTAGAGGAAAAAATGAATTTGTAATTAAAAATGATTTTGAGGAAAATAATTTTTAAAAAAAAGAACTCTAAGAACAACTCCAAGTGTTTTATTTTTGAATCCTTGCATATTAAGAACAGGTTTGGCAAAAATTTAAATAAAAGTAAGTCTATTCAAAGAGTAACTTATTAATTTAGCCAAATATGTCAGCCTAAAAGTTCTTTCAACTAGCTTTCATTTTCAATCACATTACTTTTTAAAGTTACTTTGCCCCAGTTTGTGTCAAATTAAAATTTGTATTCTCATTCTTCTACTCATTTTTAACCACACATTTTTAAATAAAATAATATTTCTCATCTCATCAATAATTTTTCCTTATTTTTCAACCAGACATTCTCCATCAATCTATTATTCTAAAATACATTCTTCCAAAATAACGTGGCTCAAACACACCCGAATTTACAAATATTTTTTAAATAGTAAGTCTTAACTTATTTTTTCGAAAAGTAATTTTGACATGCAAAATGACAATTTTAACCCTTCTATAGAATGTTAGGCAAATTTGTGACTGGACATTTTCTCGTGCATGTTGGTAGGTGCATATATTTTAACACCAAGAGAATTGAGCATCCTGGTCAAGTTATAAACCTATTTCACCTTAAAACACATACATTAATACTTCAAAATCTCAATTATCAACTTCACAAACATCTAAGTAGTTATTTCAACTTCGAAGCTTATTCTTTGCTTTTAAATACAGTAATGTTTTGGCTCATGACAGAATTCAAGCTCACCAATTTGTAGGTATAAATTAGATTGATATACCTACTCACCATTCTAAAGGGAAACTATAAAATGATGGTTGTTGACCCTTTTTTTGTAATGGTTATTTGGACAACGGATATCGAATCTACTAGCATCCAAGCAAGCAAATTTAAACGCATTTGACCGAAAATTCGGAGGGAAAATGATGACGTTTATGAACGCAAGAGATGTTTTATGACGAGAATAAAAAATGTTCGAACACCGACAATATGATTAAATATATTTGAATATAAATAAACAATCATAAACAACTCAACCGGAGTATAAGTAATCTAAACTCAAGCAAATAAATATGAAATAAGCAATAGAGAAGATTGGGTGTGGTTTTTAAGTATAAAATGTAGCATTATTTTTCGAATGGTATAAGTTGTGAGCGTTTATAGCGTTATGACTGACGTGGTAGCCGTTCGATAATAATCACGTCATCTCATCTCCTAAACTGAAGTCTCATATCACTAGTCTACTATGAATTTAATACATTGACAATGAGTCAACCACTTTATACCTTAGGCTGACAATCCTGACATTCATTATTTTACAAACGTTATATTAATCGTTCTTAAAGATTCCCTACAGATTATCTAATGGATAGCAAGGGCTTCAGCCTTAGGGACCTTCATATCGGAAGTCTTTCGTGTAAAGAGTTTCATGACATAGAGCTTTGACTTCTTCTTTGAGAACTTTGACTAGAGGAGCTTCATATTGGAAATCTTAGGTATGAAGAGTTTCGGGACATAGAGTTTCAGCTTCTTATTTGAGGATTTCGATTAGGGAGGCTTCGTTCTTTGACATCTTTATTTTGAACTATTAAGCCTCTGTTTGTTCCATATACTTTCCTCGTTTATAGAAAAATTAGTGTTGTTATTGTCAAAGTTGGAGTCACACAAAACACAGCTGGTCAACAATGGTGGGCGGGCCACTAGTTCCAACGGTACAAATTTCTCTACTTTTGAAGAATTAATAGCAAACAAACAGAGGCTAAGTCTTTGTTGACTTGCCCTGATTTGACTTACATCTTCATGTGAATTATGACGTGGTATTCTGACTAGAACTCGACGGTGAGGTGTAACAATAATCCTACAAATCTAGACATGATTATTCATGTAATGCATGAAGTTCCATTATAAAAAATTTGTTTTGCTGGAGTGGTTTTTATTGCACCACAATTGTAATGTTTGATTTTACACTTCTTTGGAAAATGACGGAATGGGTTTGTCGGTTCGGTGGCACATGCAATTTCTTGAAATATGCCCTTGTTTGATTCGAATTAAAACTTTATTTTAATTCAAGTCAAAATCAAATAATCAATATTAACCACATTTTTCATGGATCATACAACTTTTCAACCACATATTTCAAAATCTTTATCACGATCTACTAAAAATTTAATCTCCACCAAACATTTTCTATATTTGGCATGTTTGATACGCTATATTGAATAGATCGAAGGAGCTTATTTTTATTTAAGCAAGCGGCACTCATTTATATTTATTTATTATTTAAATCATTTATAAATATTTTTCAAATATATACAATTATAAATTATATGTTGTAAGGCTAGCAAATTTTTTATTTATTTTTTTGCGGGGTTTTGGTTAAACCCTGCAATTCAATTTCAGTTTCTTATCAAGAACCAAACTTTCTAGTTTCTACCACAAGAACATCACTCTGCAGCTTCAATGATTTCCGTCGCGCACACGACTCGGATCCCGTCACTTCTCACGAGCAGCTCTGTTCACAATTTTCCCTTTCCGCAAAGTGACAGAACACATCACCACCATGGCCGCGTCTCCCTTCCAGCCAGTAAGAAGAAGAGGAGAAACAAATGCAAATGCGCAGCCGCTGACTATTCACAATCAAAACCTCAACAACACAGGAAAACTCGACAGCCCGGTGCCGAAAAAGAAGGCGTCGATCCAGTTGGGTTCCTCGCCAAACACGGCATTACTCATAAAGCTTTCGCTCAGTTCCTACGGGAAAGGTAATTAAACAGATTAATAGAGCTGGTTATTCTCAGTTCTACTCTCTTGAAGTAGTGGAATACCAGAATACCATAAATTTGTGCAAGGATTTTTTTGAGGGATATCACATGCTTTATGTTTGGCGTTATTACAGGCATAAAGCACTGAAGGACTTGAAGGACGAAATTTTCAATCGCCACCTCAATCTCATGGAGCTTGCCTCTGGGTTAGATTCTTTTTACATGTTTTGTTTTTCTTTATTTCTTAGTAACTCTTCACTCGCATGTCTGCATATGAAAATATATTTGGATTATAGTCAATATCAACGAGCACGCTTAAGTTCCAAATTCTGTGTGAAAGTCAATGTACATGGAACTGCATACCAGTTGTTTGCGAAATAGTCCAACTTGTGGGTACTTTGTTAGCTAGGCCAGTTTTGTGTTTTTGCTAACATTTTTTGTGGCTGCTTTCTAGGTTTGAGATATTGGGTATGCATCGCAATGTCCAACATCGTGTGGATTTCATGGATTGGGCACCAGGTTTGACCTAATGCAATAGGAGAATTTCTAAGCCATGTGTAATCTAGCAAATCGAAGGTAGAATGAAATGAACTAGAAGTTGAATTAATAAACGTAATGAAAGGAAATTTACACATATCCACCAATTTATTCATGATGTATCTTCAAGATATTCCTCTAGTGCTCAAAGTCTCAAACCATTGTGAATGGAAGCAGCAGTCACTTCAATCACACAAGAAAATATGGGTAGAACTTTTTCCCTTTATCACCGAATTGACACCAACTTTTACTCAAAAAGTTGCAAGAAGGGAAGTTTTGAATGGAGAAGAAAGATGGAAGAAAACAAAGTTTTCATCTCAAGTAGTGATATACAAGCAACCTTTTGGATGTGGTCATTCATTCAATGGCTTTTTATAAAGTATTTGAAATTTAATGTGAAATTGTGAATTGTTAGATAAAAATGGCATACAAAATTGAAGGGTGCATTATCTAAAAAGAAGGGATATAATTCTTGCCATACAAGATATTTAGTGTTATTATGCGACTTTTAAGTTTTCCCGACTACGATAAGGAAAAAGCTATGTATAACTTCAATTGTTTTGTGCTTTTGTCCTTACCTGATACATAGTAAAAAACCAGTGAGGGAGCATGTAACATGCTTAGTTTAGAACTCAGTTAATTGTAGGTTTTAGCATTATACATGAAGATGAAGTATACAAATTGTACCGAAGTAAGATATTTCATATCCATTCAAGAACGTGTGCTGAACTTTTTGAATCAGGTGCCCGCTACTGTGCTCTTGTCGGCGATTTTAATGAGTGGTCACCAACGGAAAATAGTGCCAGAGAGGGTCATTTTGGACATGATGATTATGGGTACTGGTTTATTATTCTTGAAGATAAACTAAGAGAGGGAGAAGAACCGGATAAACTGTACTTTCAACAGTACAATTATGTTGATGATTATGATAAAGGTGACAGTGGTGTTACAGTTGAAGAAATATTTAAAAAGGCAAATGATGAGTACTGGGAACCTGGTGAAGATCGTTTTATAAAATCACGCTATGAATTTGCATCAAAGTTGTATGAGCAGATTTTTGGTCCTAATGGGCCTCAAATGGAAGACGAACTGGAAGAAATTCCAGATCCAGAGACAAGATACAAGACCTGGAAAGAGCAGCATAAAGATGATCCACCAAGCAACTTACCACCTTGTGACGTGATTGATAATGGAAAAGAATATGACATTTTCAATATTGTGGATGATCCCATCTGGAGAGAGAAATTTCGTGCTAAGAAGCCTCCGATTGCCTATTGGTTGGAGACTCGAAAAGGACGGAAAGCATGGTTAAAGAAGTACACTCCTGGCATACCTCATTTAAGCAAATACAGGGTGTACTTCAACACTCCTACGGGACCTTTGGAGCGAGTGCCTGCTTGGGCTACTTATGTAATTCCAGGTCAGCTAGCCTTCCTTGGATTTGTTTTGTTGCCAAATTTTCTACTGTTTGCACGTATTTTTGACAAATCCACTGTTTACTTCAGCTCTGAAATTACATCAGTCCCTTTTTATCCTTGTTCAGTTACCTTCTTAATTCTTCATCTGCGGTTTTAAATATTCAGATGCAGATGGCAAGCAAGCTTTTGCAGTTCACTGGGAACCACCTCCAGAAAAAGCCTACAAATGGAAACACAAGCATCCAATAAAGCCAAAATCTTTGCGCATTTATGAATGTCATGTTGGCATAAGTGGACAAGAGCCTAGAGTTGCTAGTTTCAGTGACTTCACCAAGAAGGTATCTTCTTGATTTTTTCAAGTACCAAGTTTTGTTTTTTGTCTTTTTGTTGCTCCCTTTTTCTGTACAGGTATTAAACAATGCTGTTTTTCATAATTGTCATCGTAGGTTCTACCACATGTAAAGGAAGCTGGATACAATGCAATTCAATTGATTGGAGTTCTCGAGCACAAAGATTATTTCACTGTTGGTTATAGAGTGAGCGAGAGTTAAAAAGCTAACTTCTTCATTTTCTTTTTCATGTCCACATATGGTGGAATTGCATGAGTGCTTTAACACGCCAATTTGGTTATTGTCTTCACTTTGCCTACGGAAAAGACTTGTGATTAATAAAATACCATAAAGAATTAGCAAAGATTGATGAGAATATCATATTGTTTTACACTGAAGGTAATAATAAATTACTTTTTTGTGGGAAAATGGTTATCTACTCATATTTTTGTATGCTGGAAAAGACCTCATATATTCTTGATTGATGTGGCATAGAACCTGAATAAAAAAATAGAATCTCAGTTATTTGACCAACAAATGAATATCCAGACACATTTACACACTGTGGTACTTCCTTCCACACAGTTCATATGCATGCTTTTTCATTCTTCATTTTTCAGCGAACTAAAGCCTTTAGATCATCCTAAGTTTCTTCTTTATGCATATTTTTCAAATCGTATTCTGCTTTATGTGTTTGAAATTTCCTCTCTGTATTGTGATCATCTCCATTTTGACCGGTGGTCTTTGCGCTGCTTCGAACTGGATATTTTACAGAATCTAAGCAGATAGTGTTTCGTGACATGCTACTAATTTTAATATAGTCATTCCCTTACGTTGAGCAATTTATAGTTACTACATGAGTATGGTTACGTTGCTTGTCTGTATGCAGGTTACAAATTTCTATGCTGTTAGCAGCCGTTATGGCACACCTGATGACTTCAAGCGTTTGGTGGATGAAGCCCATGGTAACTATTAGTGTCACTACGATAAGAATATTAATGCTTTTGTTAAGCCATTACTATTTAATCAGAGTCATGTACTGTTATATTATCAAATTTGGTTACTCACAACTTAAGAATTTTAAACACGATCCAAAAAAATTGATGAACTTTATTTGGTTTTGGTAAAAACTATGAAGATGACAACTCTTTTAAGTATATGCTATTCCCTGTCTTTTTACATGGGAATACTTTCCTTCCACTTGGCACATCGAAAAGAAAAATTTCAAAGGAATTTTGAACTATAGACGATGGCAAGGTTTCTCCTGTTTGATCTGTTAGATAGTCTGCTAATTGCTACTAAATGTGGCTCGAACTAGTTTGTATGGTGACGATTGAGTCCAGAAGTACACTCAGACTGGAAATGAAGAACTAGGGCTCATTTGTGAGCATTCAATCTTTTCTTTCATTTTCTCTGAGTAAATACAGAAGCGGCATTTAGTTTCCAATTCTTGTGGACCCTTTCTTCATGCAAGTTTTTTGGAGGTATTAACTCCAAATTTGTTTGTTTATGTTGCTTCTTCCTACTTAAAAATATAAACTGGAGTTCATCTGAAAGGTTTGATCAAGTCTCCATTACAGTTAATACTCTATTTTGTAGATTATTCTATTCCATTCCATCTCCTTTACCACAATAAATTCCGACATTTTAAACTAGGTCTGATGTCTGTAGCTGGAGTAATCAACAAGCTTTTCCAAAATTTTCATCAATGCTATGTTGGATAGTTACTAGTTGTTTTATGTCTGGCTCAGACTTCTCCTAGCCATTTCTGTCTATTTTAGTCTTTGTATATTACTTCGAGTTTTGAAAAAGGTTTTGTAAGTTGGACCACCCTTATTCTACAGTTTGTTGTTCATTCTCAATCTTACATGAAAGTTGGTTACTTATTGCTCTTTCTATTTTCTTTAGGACTTGGACTACTTGTCTTCTTAGATATGGTCCATTCATACGCTGCAGCCGATGAAATGGTTGGATTATCACTTTTTGATGGATCAAATGATTGCTACTTTCATACGGGTAAACTTCGTTTAGAGATGAATCTTAGTATGCTCTCATGTTGGTTTAGTATGGAGCTAAATGGAGAAGAATTAAATGGAATAAACCACAATTTTTTTTTTGTTGTCGTACGACTGTGGATTTCTGTTGTTGAATTACTCTCATTCAACGTTGGAGTCGTGTATGATTGCCATGTTTTTAAAGTGAGATACACTTTTTTTTTGTTAACTTCCATTGCATTTTCTAGCATGACACGGTCAAGTATGTATTGTCAATGGATTGTGTATGCTTGCATGTATCTACGATTGCATATTTGATTGTGTAATCTGATTAGTACTGTGTTTGGATCCCAGATATAGTAGAAAAAGAAAGAGAATGCAACCTACACAGTCACAGCAACTTCTTTTTTAGTTAAATGTTGCACACTTTCCTAACACCCTGCATGTGTTTCTACCACTTATTACTAGTTTTGGTTTCTATATCATACGTAAGTGCTTTTTGTTTGTCCTAAGAGAAATCTTGTACCACTGCTTAAAACGTCGCATGGTGCAGGGAAGTTCTGATGAGCTAATTTTCATCACCATTGTTACTAAATAAACAGTGTGATTGACTTCCCATCTTGTTCAGAAAACTGCATCTTTCAGTGATATATGGATTTTCTCCTAGCATATTAGGACAAAAGTTGTGATTATGATGGCTATCAAAAAAGGACTCTTGCTTTCTTCTAACATGCCATTCTGTGAAGTATGTATTAAGAATTGGGGTTCCATAAGAGGAGTAGCCCAAATTTTTATATATTAGTCTAGATTTTTATCTTTATTTGATGTGAAATTTTATCCTTTAACTTGCCTCGTAAGATGGTGGCTCGTTTGAGCAAACCAATCTTGAAATTTGCGTACTCATTTTTTTGAGTTTTAATCGGATCGAATTGTTCGTTGGAGCTTAATGGCTTTAATACCATATTAAGAATTGGAATTTCATCTTACAATGTCAACCTTATTCAGAGAAGTATTCCAAACCCTTATATATTAGTCTAGATTTTCATCTTTATTCGAAGTGAAATTTTATCCCTTAACAGTATGTAACATTTTTGTTTTTTTTTGCCATAGGTAAAAGAGGTCACCATAAATTTTGGGGCACAAGAATGTTCAAATATGAAGATCATGATGTGTTGCACTTTCTTCTTTCAAATCTAAATTGGTAACTCTGTAGCACACTAGTGCTTCCTTTTAATTTCTTGAAATATCACGTGTGCCCATTTTTCATGTTTTATAGGCTCATTAATCATCTGATTTTGTGTTTGCATTTTGACTGGTTCTATGTTGCTCTCATGTTGATTTTTCACAGGTGGGTA